>NW_026473036.1:0-11746 GCF_026875155.1 Cherax quadricarinatus | reverse complement strand
AAAAAAAAAAAAAAAAAAAAAAAAAAAAAAAAACAAACCCCCCCCCCCAAAAAACCCCCATAAAAAACTTTTAAAAAAATTTAATTTTTTTTTTTTGGGTGTTGCCTTTTTGGGTTTTTAAAAAAAGGGAAACATGTAGATACTCACAAAACACAACATGAAGAGTGTAATGTTTCACACATATCTGTAACCTTACTGGAAGATGCTAAGTGCATGTTCACATCACAACCAGTAACCTTACTGAAGATGCAAGTGCATGTTCCATCACAACCTGTAACCTTACTGAAGATGCAAGTGCATGTTCCATCACAAACCTGTAACCTTACTGAAGATGCAAGTGCATGTTCCATCACAACCTGTAACCTTACTGATGATGCAAGTGCATTTTCCCATCACAACCTGTAACCTTACTGAAGATGCAAGTGCATGTTCCATCACAACCTGTAACTTACTGAAGATGCAAGTGCATGTTCCATCACAACCTGTAACCTTCTGAAGATGCAAGTGCATGTTCCATCAAAACCTGTAACCTTACTGAAGATGCAAGTGATGTTCCATCACAACCTGTAACCTTACTGAAGATGCAAGTGCATGTTCCATCACAACCTGTAACCTTCTGAAGATGCAAGGCATGTTCCATAAACCAACCTGTAACCTTACTGAAGATGCAAGTGCATGTTCCATCACAACTGTAACCTTACTGAAGATGCAAGTGCATGTTCCATCACAACCTGTAACCTTACTGAAGATGCAAGTGCATGTTCCATCATAACCTGTAACCTTACTGAAGATGCAAGTGCATGTTCCATCACAACCTGTAACCTTTACTGAAGATGCAAGTGCATGTTCCATCAAAAACTGTAACCTTCTGAGAGTTTCAAGTTTTTTTTTTTTTTTTAATTCACACAACCTTATGTAAGGTGTCTTCTTGTGTATACAGTACTTCCCTGTATCTGCGGGGATACGTTCCAAGACTATCATGGATAGTAGGGAACCTTATATATGCCATTTCTCATTTTCATACTTATCTATGATGAAGTTTAATAAGTATGCAAAGTAAATCTAGAATTAGTATTTTTTCACTAATGGGAAGCACTTCACAGCTTCTCTTAGGCTAATTTTCCCTTTTTGGGGGTCATTATTAAACAAAAATAAGGGTTATTATCAGGCCATGGTAAACCATGGATTACTGAAACCTCAGATACCAAATCTGTAAATACAGGGGGGTCTACTGTATATGTATGAATGTATTTCACCAGAATATCTCACAAACTTCATATATGATTATTAATTAAAATGTTCCCATATTTAGGGTGAAAAGTTCATACCTATTGAAATGATTTATTTTTATTACAAATGTTCCAATTTTTATGCTTTGTTAAAACAAGTCAGAAGAACATTTTGATTGCAATTTTAGCTAAGACTAGTGAAGTGCCTCATGAATATCAGTTGTTCACTGATAAGAAGAGTTCAGAAATGTGTGTGTGTGTGTGTGTTTTGTGTGTGTGTGTTGTGTGTGTGTGTGTGGTGTGTGTGTTGGTAATTCCACCAACAGCTTTTTTCAATGTGCTTATAAGTACAAATAAGTCTCTCTAATTTTTTTTTTTTCTTTTTTTTTCATTTTTCTTAAATAATTTATGTAGTAATGTTGCTGTAAATAACAGACATAAAAGTTTTGAAACTAAAAGTAATGTATATTTTGTATTGCTGGTAAATTTTTAAAGGGTAAAAAATATTGATAGAGAATTGTTTAATGTGATTTATAATAAACAATATTGCAGTACATTTGAGTGTGCTACAAGCTGCAAGTTTTATATTTGATACTCAACAGTACAGCACATTATCACACTTATTTTTCTTCTTATTTTTTGTGACTCTTAGATAATGCCAGATAATATCTAATCAAAGATAATCCTCTACATACAAATAATACTCATAACTGATAACCTGCAGAAGTTCAAACTAATATATTTACAGACTTGGCGAGTCATTTTCAGTACAGAACCCACAAACTTCAACTCAGTTTACATGTATCTTTGCTTTTTTGTATGCTTCTCCATACTTTTTAGTCCTATGATATTTTCTTTTCAAATTAGGAATTATTATTATTATTATAATCAAAAAGAAGCGCTAAGCCACAAGGGCTATACAGCGCTGCAGGGTAGGGAAGGAAGCGAGGGTATTGGGCGGCAGAAGGGGGGAGGGATGATCAGTAGGTTACAGAAAACAGCGGGGCAGGGGATTCAAATTAGGAAGCCTGGTCGGAGAGCAAGTCATGGAATTGACAAACCTTGCAACCATTACCAGATATATACACAAATAACCCGCACATAATAAGAGAGAAGCTTACGACGACGTTTCGGTCCGACTTGGACCATTGACAAAGTCACTTTGTCAAGGGTCCAAGTCGGACCGAAACGTCGTCGTAAGCTTCTCTCTTTTATGTGTGGGTTATTTGTGTATCGTTCCAGTCACGGTATTGTGCTTTTTTGTTATTTATTACCAGATATAATAGTGTGCATTTTATGTAGCAAGTGACTGCCGATGTCTTGAGGGAAGCAGACACAAGTGCATTTACTTAGGACATCTTTATTGAAGATGTTTTGGTCCCTAAGCCTTGATCACCTCAAGTGCATATATTGCAAGTGATCAATGTCAAGAACCAAAATGTTTTCAATATAGGTGTCCTAAGTGAATACATTCATGGTCATTTCCCTTAAGTATGCACCTTACCCATTATAGATTTTATTTAATATTTTCCTGTGTGCAACTCATAACAATTTTAGTTAAGCATTATTTTTGTATCAAGAAGTTGTACTTCTTAGTACTGTAATTTTAAAATAAAATCATAAATATCTTTTACAACTCGTTTGATATTCCTAAATAACAAACAGTAGGTGCAAGTTGCTTACCTTTATATCATACTAGTTATTGTTTCATGCTCAATGTTTCCTCATCTGTCTTTAAATGTATTATGTGCAATACCTTTCTCTCAGTATATAGTAAATCCTTGTACATAAATTCACATGGGAATTTGTTTATATGCAGTTACCTTATTTCTACCAGGAATTCACTATGTATACTAAAAAAAAAAAAATTCTTATATAAGTTGAGTGGGTGATTGGTGCGCACTTTCACTTGTACATAATCACCAAAGTAGAGAACTATAGATTCTGACCAGTATCTTTTTAAAAATTAAACTGATTTATTTTGACATTCACAAGAAAGGCCATCATCTTCAAGGAGAATCCCTTGATGAGGTGAAGGTAATCTTGCTTTGAAAAATTAGGCCTCTTATCTCCTTCCTCAGATCAAATCTAATTATCCCCTACCCTTCCCCACCTCTCCTCTTCTGGCCTTTGGGGATGTGTCCCTTGTAAATTACAGCTCTTAGGTTGAAGGGAAAAAGGATTATCCATCCCATTCCCTTGAGGACCTCAGTGGTGGTGGTGTGTGGTTGCAGTGGGAATTGGAACATCTGGGGATGTGCTGAACTGCCCTCTGGGTAATGGTGGATGGCCTTGTGTACCCAGGTGATGTGAGTATCGCTGGAAGCTGCCTGTCAGTTCCAGGTAATTGGGCAGGCAAAGGGAGAATGACTTCGTGTATGGGTTTTCATTTGCCCATGTTCTTGTTAGCTTGCCAACTACTCAGATCTTAACACAAATAAAAATATACAGTTTTTAATGAATCTCTACCAGAAAAAAAGTGAGCATAAAGTATGACATCATTTAGTGAGAAAAAAAAATATGTGGAATTTGCTGTATGGGTTTGCTATGTGAATTTACTTTTATGCACCATTGACTAGGAGAGCATCTATTGCATACAGCAAGAGTTTTGTTGGAACAGCATGAAAAAATCTTGATATGGTACTACAAACCATACATTTCCACAGCATCAATTTATGTAAAAGATCAGGCACTGCAGGCCATGAAATTTTTCTTCGACCAGAGTTGGCAGTTGTGACTGAAGGTGGAGAGTTATGACCCTCCCCATTGTCTCTTACACCGCTGCAGTCACTCCCTGACAGTGATGTTTACCTCATACACACTGTTCCTCAAATGATTTTGGATATTTTCATCATCCTATTTCATCTCTTGGATATTAACCATGGCACCCAAGAAGACTAACAATGCTAGAGGTGCCAAAAAGAATTATAGGTATGAATCTATGATGGTACTGAAATTAGTTTTAGATATGCTTTCAGACAGTGTGTGTGTGTGATGGAGACTGCTTTTGTTTGAGAGAATCGACTATCAATTTCACCAGTAGGCCCACATCAACTCTCTCCATGTCAATAAGAAAACAATATCAGAATGTAAAGTAAGTTATACTGCAGTAATTTTATAGCTGGTACAACAGAAAAAGAAAGATTCTGTGGCAAATTTGCAAGTGTCTGAAAAGTAACTCAATTTTCTCATTTTTTCATTTCACACAAAATAGTTTAACATTATGTGTGGAGTTTTAGGAAAGTAACCAATATACAACTAAGCCTTGATTAGTATGAATTTAAATAGTATGAAATTTTATTTCTTAGGTAGTAGGTTAGATGACAGCAACTGCCCAGGGAGGTATTAAAGTCCTCCCAAGTGAGTGTAAAATGGAAGCCTGTAATTGTTTTATATGATGGGATGATTGCTGGTGTTTTTTTTCTGTCTCACACAAGCAAGATTTCAGGTACATCTTGCTACTTACACTTGGGTCACACTGCACATACATGTACGAGTATATTTATACACACACCCCTCTGGGTTTTCTTCTACAGTAGACCCTTATATTACACGACAGTTACGTTCCTGAATATGCCATGTTAGATAAATCTGTGTTAGATAAACTGAAGAACTTATGGGAAAAATAGGGTTAAGTTGCTGGGAGCTCCAAAAAAGTCAAATTACTTTTTTTTCGACCTCCAGATCTTATAAAATAAAGTGAATATGTAATTGTTTTTAACGCCATTATGTATTAGTTTTTCTTACTGTTAAGACAAGATGCAACAAAATAATAGTATTTCTTCCCTTTTAAATTGTGAACCGGGGTGTTTGTCGATGTTTGTGAAGAGAGTGGAGAGTTATGCTGTGGCCCTACGGGGTGAGGGGGATGATATAGGTTCTGGACTAAATCGATGGCTAAAAAGGATGTGCAAAAAAATTCTAAAATGGTTTCAGGGGCTATTTTACCCTGCAGTACATTATACAATGACTGTAACTTTATCAGCTGCACTGACACCTTTTCAGGAATTTCTAGATTTGTCGGCCCCTCTTAAGTAAAAAAGTCTAATTTCAAGCACAAAGTGCCATCAAATTTAGTAAGTCACCAAGTCAGTAATTTGGGTCAAGTCATAAGTCAAATAAGTCAGTAAATCAGTCAAGTCAGCAAAGAAAGTCAGTAAAATCAGTCAAGTCAGAAAGTCATCAGAAAATCAGTGAATAGAGTCTAATAAAGCAGTCAAATCAAATAAGTCATAAAGTTAGTAAAATAAATTAGTCAGCTTTTTCCATAAACTCTTATTTTACCTCATTCTTTTACATTGTACAAATGATGCTTTTTTAACCCTTTTGGTCCGTCCCATAATCTACATTTTTGAAAACCGGGGCCCAAAGCTGTAGGCGTACACAAAAAATTCAGCGGCTTAAAATTTTAGAGTGAAAAGGCTGGTGGGCCTAATCAGTGTGCACAGAAACAAAAAAAGGGGGCACCCACATTGCATTGTGGGACTCCATCTCTAACTTTGTTCATATGCCTGGGGGGGAAGTTTTCACTCCCGGTGAATTCTGACTCTGTTTCCCAAGTTAAGCTGTAACATGATGGAATGGATCTAAGAAAAATTCTAGGTTTTCAACTATTTTTTCCCACTGGGGTCCCTGTACCCTGTACTACAGTGGCCTCAAATTGAATTAATCTTTCCCCGGGTAGTTTGTTTGTGTTTAAAAAAAGCCCACTGTGTGGGCGAAACGTAGTCAAAAAAGGGACACATTTACTGATATGTGTTTTATTTCCCTGACGGGGTAAAGGAAAGGTGGTGGAGTAGCGATGTATGTCAGAGACAATTTAAATTGTTTGTGTTAGAAAAGATTTAAATTAAAGCGTAGCCACGAATCGTTTGGGTTACAGTTCTGGGGGGCCGAGAAAAAACAAATTTTGGGTGTGTTTTCAGGGCCCAAATTTTGATGGGAGTGCAGTAAACTTCTAGGGGACAAAATTTCGAAAGGAAATTACATACGAAAATGTTTGTCTAATGGGAGATTTCAACTATAAAAAATTTTGACGGGAAAATTTTGACGGGAAATTTAGAGTAGGTACTTTTTGATACGATCCGGATTTTTTTTTTAAAACAGTTTGTGACAGAGCCAACTGGGGGAAAATAACCCCCTTTGACTTTTTTCTTGCCGTGGGGAAAACAAATTAATAATTTTGGGGTTTAAAGATGAGCTTGGGGAAATGATCAAAAATCATCATTTTTAATTATCAGGGAATTTCCCCTAATAATGGCAATAAAGTCTCCGCCCTGATTTTCGCTTGTGATTTCATAGGACTAAAAAAATTATTAGGTGGGCTGAACTGGAATACCTGACAAGGGGTCAGGTGGGGTGGGATGGTTCCCGATATGATGTTTTCCCCAGGGCATAGTTAGCTGCTCATCAAATTATTTCCAAATAGGGAAATCAGATCAAAAAAAAATGATCCAAAGGGATAAAACAATAGTTAAAAATATTTTTGGGAAAAAGAGAGGCATTATGGGGCAAATCAAAAAGGAGAGGGGCATTTAAGAACCATATATTCAGTTAAAAGAAAAAAAAAAAAAAAAAAAAAAAAAAATAAAAAAAAAAAGAAAAAGAATTATGAGGTTAAATTGCAAGAGAATCGAAGATAACCCAAAAGGATTTTTTCAGGTATACAAAGTAAGATCAGGGACAAGATAGGCCCACTCAAAAGTTCTGGGGTCAGCCCACTGCAGTGAAAAGGGAAAGTGTAAAATTTTTAACACTTATTTCCTCTCATTTTTACCAGGAGGATACCAGCGATACCGTAATGAAAAAAATTATGTAAACAGGACGATATAAACTGTGCAGATTGGGTCCAAGTAAGGTCCTTGGGCAAATAGATAAATTAAAAACCTAACAAATCCCCGGGCCCCTGATGAATGTTTAAGGGTTTCTAAAGGAGTAAAGAGGAGTTTACCACATTTGGCTATCTTTTCAACATATCAAAAAAACGGGCATGGTGCCCAGATAAGGGGAAATGGCAAATGTGATACCTATTTTAAAAAGGGTCGGGTCCTTAGTTCGAACTATAGACCAATAAGCCAAACCCCCCAAGTAGGAAAATTTAGGGAATAAATAATTGCCGAGGCGTTCGTAGCCACCTGAAAAGCAAAAATTAATCAACGAATCTCACATGGTTTTACAAAGGGGGCGTTCCGTTTTTCAAATTTTATTAACTTTTTCACTAAGGTATTTGAGGGGGTGATCATGGTAATAAATTTTGATATTTGTGACGTTAGACACATGTCAACCTGGATATCTTTATTGGGGACGTTTCCCCTTTTCCAGTGGCTTTATCAAACGGGTTCTGGGGCATAAGGGAAGACGTAGAACTATTACAAAAGAAAGGTAATCCCCCTCGCCTTGGGTTGTTTCACAGCACATGGTGGAGGAGAATCTGAGCAAAAACAAACAAGCAAAAAAACAAGTTTTGGTAGATCCAAAGGGATGACGGGGAAGACGGGGCAGAGAAGAATAGCTTGGGGAGGGGTGTTCTTAGTAAAGAAATAGAGCCCGGGCTTAACCCACAAACAAAGGGCGATCGTGGGGCAGACTTTGAGAACAAATAGCAGGGACTGTTGCTTGAACTTGGGGTAGTTAAGTCTTGAATCTTGAGTACTGGCAGCAGGAGGGCACCAGAGGTAAACACATAGGGGAGTTATAGAGTAACTGGGGGCAGGTTAGCAAAGGAGCCATTTTCAAACTTTTTTAAGCTGCTTTTAGATAGGGGGTATTTTAGCCTTGTTTCTGAAGGTGAAAACGTAGGGCTTTTATGAACCAAGAACTTGGGTGAGTGTGAAGTGAACGGGTGATTCACATGATCTTACTGTTCCAGCACCCCAGGCTTTTGTAAAATTTAGTACGGTCATGGGGTCAGTATTTGAAGGGGAAATGTAAAGGTAAGGTTTTCCCCTTGGGGGTTTACTGGGTCGTCGTTATCTTCCTTTTGGAGTGGATTCACGGGAGAATTACAATTTTGGTTGGGGGAAGGGGCTGAAAGGTTCGACAGGAGCGCTGTGAGGGTGTAAAGGTTGTGTAACAGCAGGGGGGGAGAGGGGGGGAGGGGCGGTGGTTTTGGGCAACTTTATCAACTTGTCACGGGTTTTGGGGTGGTTAAAAAAAAAATTACAGGGCAGTTGTTGGGGGAGACAGGGCTGTAGGGCAGTTTAAAATTCAGGACTTGGGGGGAACTTTGGGGTCTTTTGAAGGGGTGGATTCCGGAAAATTGAAGGCAGGTGTTTTCAGATGGAAAAGTTTTAATAGTGGGGTTTTAAAGTGCCGGGGCTTGCTGCGTTTGCAAGGTTTGCTACACCATGCAGTACAGCACCTTGGAAGGAGCCCGTCGGGGGGTGGGGAGAGGGGGTTTTCTGGGGCGATGGTGCCCCTTTGATTTGCGTGTAGAGTCTTGATGGGCGGTTGTGGGTTTTGGGTTTTGCGCATATTCGGTAATTTGGGGGTCTTTTTCAAACTTTAGTTTTCTTCAAAAATGATTTTTTTCCTGATGGGCCCTTAGCTGCAAGGGTAGATGTTACCCTTGCGTTAAGACTGTTGTGTTTTTAGTAATGGTGCGGATCTGAAATCTGTCCTCATTCCCCCATTTTGAACAAAACTTTTTATTTTGATGGGGGTCCTTGGGGGTGTGATTATAGGTTTGCAGGGCCCGCAGTGGGAGATGATGTGAACGTTCTTTTTCTTATGATTGGGGAATGTGGTAATATGAGATGGCAGACGTCAGAGAAGCTTGGGGAGCCATGGAGATGTCTGAGAATGTAAACTTTTGCATTGATGTGGGGTTGGGGATCTTTGAGAAAAGCGTCTCCGGGCCCCGGGGTTTTGTTCCTCAATAGATGTCTTCAGTGCTTCGTAGAGAGAGAGGTGACGATTTGTCAGTCTTTTCCAAAGACCCCAGCGTTTCGACTTCAAGAATGGGGGACGGGGATAGAGTGAATTTTTTGTGTTTGTGGGTCCTATTTAAGAGTCGTCCATTTGTTTTAGTGTTCCGGGCATCTTGCAGACACAAGAAGGATCTTTTAGAGAGTGGAATGCCCCTTTTAAAAGACCGCAGGCAGGTCCTAAGACGGTAGCTAAAGCTAACTTGAGGAGCATTTTTTGCACATTCACAGGCCCTTTATTTTTACACGATTCGACAGCATTGTGAAAAATATCAGTTTGTAGAATAAAATTTTTCCCCCTCGGGGGGGTCGGGGGTTTTAGAGCAACGTATGCGGCTGTTGGGGCGAGGACAGTGTGGCAAAGACAAGAAGACTGGCAGTTATATAGGGGTGGGATGGGGCGGAGAAACGGGGCAAGGTCATGGTAGGCGGGATTCCCCTGGAAAGAGGGCCTTCCCCAAGAGATGGGTTGTTGAGCACTTTGAAGAAGGTCTTGTTGATGTCCTGAACCAAAATTCCATGTGGGGCAGTGTTGACAATTGTGCAAGAAAGGTATAAAATACCGACAATATGACATTTAAGGCACAGTTGGGAAAATCTGGATATCTTATTTTAGACGTTTCGCCTTCCCCGGGCTTTATCAAAACAGTTCTAGGACATTAGGGAAAACAGTAGAAATATATAAAAGAGAGGTAATCAGTCCCTCGGCCTTGGGAGTTAGTGTTCACAGCATTTGTGGTGGAGGAGAATTGGAGCAAAGACAAAAAGACTGGTGGTTTTTAGGCGTCAGTGGATAGGGACGGGAGGAGAGGGGAAGGTCACTGGTAGGCGGGTTCCCCGTGGAAAATAGGTGTATTGTGTATAGGACTTCAGTAAGGGGTTTTGAAAGGGGCCCACTCAGGTATTAGGAAAATTAAAGACATGGGAAAAGGGGGAAAATTTTTTCCGGTAGGGATGGTTGACAAATAGGCAGAGAGATTTGCTTAAAAGGGGGGAAATCAGGTGGGGGGGCGCACAGCGGTGTTCCCCAGGGGTCAGTTTGGGCCCCCTGCTGTTCACAATCTACATAAACGACATAGATGAGGGCATAAAGAGCGACATCGGCAAGTTTGCCGTAACACCAAAATAGGCCGTTCGAATTCATTCTGACGAGGACATTCGAGCACTCCAGGAAGTTTTGAATAGACTGTGCATGGGTTGGGGGAAGTGGCAGATGCAGTTTAATATTAGACAAATGCAAATTTTAAATGTTGGACAGGACAATAACCATGCCACATATAAATTTAAATAATGTGATCTTAATATTACGGATTGCGAAAAAGATTTAGGAGTTCTGGTTAGCAGTAATCTGAAACCAAGACAACAGTGCATAAGTGTTCGCAATAAAGCTAATAAAAATCCTTGGTTTCATATCAAGAAGCATAAATAACAGGAGTCCTCGGTTGTTCTTCAACTCTATACATCCTTGGTTAGGCCTCATTTAGATTATGCTGCACAGTTTTGGTCACCGTATTACAGAATGGATATAAATTCTCTGGAAATGTACAAAGGAGGATGACAAAGTTGATCCCATGTATCAGAAACCTTCCCTATGAGGATAGACTAAGGGCCCTGAAACTGCACTCTCTAGAAAAAACGTAGAATTAGGGGGGAAATGATTGAGGGGTAAAATGGAAGACAGGAATAAATAAAGGGGATGTAAATAGTGTGCTGAAAATATCTAGCCTAGACAGGACTCGGGAGCAATGGTTTTAAAATTGGAAAAATTCAGATTCAGGAAGGATATAGGAAAGTACTGGTTTGGTAATAGAGTTGTGGATAAGTGGAACAAACTCCCAAGTACCGTTATAGAGGCCAGGGAAAGTTCTGTAGCTTTAAAAATAGGTTGGATGAGTAGATGTGGGTGGGTGTGAGTTAGACCCCGATAGCTTGTGCTACCAGGTCGTTGCCGTGTTCCTCCCTTAAATGAATCTGACCTGACCTGACTAGGTCAGGTGCATTGGCTTAAGCCGGTAGGAGACTTGGACCTGCCTCGCATGGGCCAGTAGGCCTTCTGCAGTGTTCCTTCGTTCTTATGTTCTTAAATCCAACCCCTCCCACTCATGTACTTATCCAACCTAAATTTGAAACTACCCAAAGTCCTAGCCTCCCAAAAACCCCCAACTAGGTAGACTGTTCCACTCATCTACTACCCCATTTCCAAACCAAATACTTTCCTATGTCCTTTCTAAATCTAAACTTATCTAATTTAAATCCATTACTGCGGGTTCTCTCTTGGAGGGATATCCTCAAGACCTTGTTAATATCCCCTTTATTAATACCTATCTTCCACTTATACACTTCGATCAGGTCTCCCCTCATTCTTCGTCTAACAAGTGAATGTAACTTAAGAGTCCTCAATCTTTCTTCATAAGGAAGATTTCTAATGTTATGTATTAATTTTAGTCATCCTACGCTGAATGTTTTCTAACGAATTTATGTCCATTCTGTAATATGGAGACCAGAATTGAGCTGCATAATCTAGGTGAGGCTTTCAATGATGTATAAAGCTGCAGTATGACCCTGACTTCTGTTGCTTACACTTCTTTTAAA
>NW_026473035.1:0-11394 GCF_026875155.1 Cherax quadricarinatus | reverse complement strand
CAGTCCAAGTACAGCCTTCTAGTGGATCAGTCTAAGTACAGCCTTCCAGTGACTCAATCCACGTACAACACCTAGTGGACCAGTCAACGTACAACACCCTGAACCAGTCCATGTACAATCCAGTGAACCAGTCAACGTACAACGATCCAGTGTGTCAATGTCAACGATCCAGTGAACCAGCCCATGATACACCAGTACGAGACCAGTCCATCTACAACGATCCATGTTCCGATCCATTTACACCCAGTGGGCCACTCTAGGAACCACCCAGTGACTCAGTCCACGTACAACAACCAATGTGAATCCAGTCAAGTTCAATTATCCATGAACCAGTCAATGCAATTATCCAGTGAACCAGTCCATCGTACAAGATCCAGTGAACCAGTCCATGTACAACGAACCAGTGAACCACCATCATACACATTATCCAGTGAACCAGTCAACGTACAACGATACCAGTTGAACCAGTCCATCTGTACACACGATCCAGTGAACCAGTCTACGTACAACTATCCAGTGATCCAGTCAACGTACAACGATCCAGTGAACAAGTCAATGTGCAACGATCCAGTGAACCAGTTAACGTACAACGATCCAGTGAACCAGTCTGACAACAACGATCCAGTGAACCAGAGTGACAAGAACGATCCAGTGAACCAGTCTGACAAGGACGATCCAGTGAACCAGTCTGACAAGACGATCCAGTGAACCAGTCTGACAAGACGATCCAGTGAACCATCTGACAGGACGATCCAGTGAACCAGTCTGACAAGGACGATCCAGTGAACCAGTCTGACAAGGACGATCCAGTGAAACAGTCTGACAAGGACGATCCAGTGAACCAGTCTGACAACAACGATCCAGTGAACCAGTCTGACAAGACGATCCAGTGATGACAAAGTCCAGTGCTGACAACGACGATCCAGTGAACCAGTCTGACAACGACGATCCTTTGAACCAGTCTGACAACGACGATCCTTTGAACCAGTCTGACAAGGACGATCCAGTGAACCAGTCTGACAAGAACGATCCAGTGAACCAGTCTGACAAGGACGATCCAGTGAACCAGTCTGACAAGGACGATCCAGTGAACCAGTCTGACAAGGACGATCCAGTGAACCAGTCTGACAAGGACGATCCAGTGAACCAGTCTGACAAGGACGATCCAGTGAACCAGTCCGACAACGACGATCCAGTGAACCAGTCCAACACCAATCAGCTGAATCAGTCCAACGATCCTTTTAAGCATTCACGCTGTAAGGACTCATTGAATGAGTTCTGTAACGACCCACTTAACCAATTGTTCTGTAACGATCCAGTGAAACACTTCAACAATGAACCAGTGAACCAGCCCAACAACGACACTCTGAACCTGCCTTACTACAAGGAGAATGGAGATAGTGTAAAACTCTCTACGTTACTGAGAGCAGACGACTCACTAGCTGCGTCCAACGCCAACATAGAGAAGGAACCACCTGCTGCAGGAGGAATCACTCGCCAGCGCAAGACTCGCCAATGTCCTCACTGCTCCAAACTCTACTTCTCGAAGTCCAGGCTCCAGCGACACCTCGAGTACCACTTGGGTTGGCGTCCACAGGTAAGTCGTCACCCTTTCGCGACCTCGTAAACATTAAACAACTCACTGTGCTGAATAATTTATTTGTTGTCAATAACTTACATTTTTTTTTCTGTTCATAATTCACTAGTAGTATCAGTCAGCCTATGGCTTTGTAAAGTTCGTTTTTCCCACTAAGTTTTACATTCTATTTTTACTGTCCTGTTTATAGCATGTGTTGATAAACCATAACAGGAATAAAACAGCGGTAGATCATTACACGGGTAGATCATTACTATGATTCTTTTTATTGATGTTAAATTTGTTTATTTTCTTCCCTCAGAAGAGTGAAGGTGAGTGGACAGTGACTGTAAGAGGACTGAAGCTAACTTTTGTGAAAACTGGAAGATCAGTTTGCTGACTGTTCTCTGTGTTCAGTTTAACATGGATGGAAATGCATGAACCTGAATTTTGAAGACAAATGAAGTAGTATAAAGTGAAGCGTTCCTTCAGTATTTACTAAATATAGATGGATGAGAATGCATACATTTATGACACGTTTATTGAAGACGTTTCAGTCCTGGGACCGTAATGTTGCATTAAGCTTTCATTAATGCATATAAAGCTGCAGTATGACCTCTGGACTTCTGTTGCTTACACTTACCTGTGTTCTTGATATTTGTGTTTGTAAATATTTGGTGTAAAATATTACTTTGTAATAAACATCGTAGCACTTTATTGTGTTTATTTAACATATTTACCAAGAGTAAAAAAAAAAAAACAATTTGAATATATACAATCATTTGATTTAAAAAAGTCAAAAGTACTTGATTTGTATTGGCCAGTAGACCTGCTGCAGTGTTCCTCCTTCCTTATGTTCCTTTATCCATTTCGTTTAATTATAATATATACTTAAGGTTGCATTTTTACCAATCTTTGTGGTTCCATTGTGTTGGAAATAATATTCTGAGCAACTGTTTCCTGTTTTTCTTTTATAATTGACATCAAATCTGTTTTTATTACAGTTCTGCCTCTCTTAAATCTTTAAGTGTCATAATTCACAAATGTTTCACAAATTCTCGCCTGATTCACAGTGTTCAAACTAGAAACAACCATGACTTAGCCTTCCCCAACCCCCTCATACACACCTTTACTCACTATACCTGTATAGTCTCCTGAATTAACCTTTATTGTTCAGTTCAATACTTGCACGACTAACATGACCTCCACCTCCACGTATTTCAAGGTACATCTCTACCAGGTACCCTCATGTCACCGCTGTTTCTGTGTCTCCGGCTGTCCTGCATGTCAGTCTCCCTTGTCTTGTTTTCTGTTGTTTATTTTTTTTTATTAACACATCGGCCGTCTCCCACCAAGACAGGGTGGCCCGAGAAAGGAAAACTTTCATCATTCACTCCATCACTGTCTTGCCAGAGGCATGTTTACACTTCAGTTATAAAATTGCAACATTAACACTCACTACTTGAAAAACTCTTGAAGATACTTTTCCACCAGCTTCGTAACATACACCTGTGATCTACTTACAGCAATATGCGCTGGTGTCAGCTCGTGTCACAGACAAAGAGCAGAAGTAATTTAGGAAAAGCAAACAGGAAAAGGAATATAAACTAGAAGAATTTCGAAGAAAGGTATATTCCATGGTGTGCGAAACATATGCTCAAAGAAGTATCATAACATTTGCTTCATGGTTCTCGTCTCCGTATAGGGATATGCAGTGAAGAAAACAGAAAAGAATGACAATTAATCCCTTGAGACACTTATGCAACATATGGGAATCTTTATTCAGGAAACGTTTCGCCACACAGCGCTTCATCAGTCCAATACAAAGTAGAAAGGCGTAAGGAGAGGAGGAGTTTGAAGTAATCAGTCCCTCAGCCTGGAGTCGATGTGTTCAGTCCATCAATCTTGTAGAATGTACAGCATAGGGCCGTAGACGTGGCTTATATTGATGGACTGAACACATCGACTCCAGGCTGAGGGACTGATTACCTCAAAGTCCCCCTCTCCTTACGCCTTTCTACTTTGTATTGGACTGACGAAGCCACTGTGTGGCGATACGTTTCCTGAATAAAGATTCCCATATGTTGCATAAGTGTCTCAATCGTCAACTTGTCGGTTTTTCAAACCGTTCATCACAATTAATCCCTTGTATAAAGACTGATAGGATCGAATAGAAACGACCCGAAATAGATGAATAATAGGCTTAAACATCTTTTAGGGCAGAACAAAGGAATATGTAGGCTCATCATAATAGGTGAGGGTCATCTTACAAATCAATATACTCACATTAATGGGATAAGAAAAGCAAAACGAGATTTTGAATTTAAAGTTGATAGGGAATCGATAACTAATCTGAGACATTTTTTCCAGGTTTATAGAACAAAAGTTAGAGAAAATGGGCTCGATTTTTAATCATTATTTCGTAGAGGTAAAATATTTCTCGACTGAGAGCTTATTTCTTGGGTAGCATTGAGGATTGGGTTGGGAAAATGTTTCGTTAGTGGGATGAATTGTAAAGGACCTGCCGAGCATGGGCCAACAGGCCTGCTGCAGTGATCCTCCTTTCTTATGCTCTTATGCGTGGAACAATCTTCCCAGTGGGGTGATAGAGGCTTGGACCTTGGGTAGCTTTAAAAAGAGAATGGACAAATACATGAGTTGGAGGGGCTGGGTTTGATTGGTGTCATTGGGTACGGGAGTTATTTCTTGGGTAGCTTTGGGTAGAGGTCGTTTTGATAAGGACGTGCCTTGTATGGGCCAGTAGGCCTTCTGCAGTGTTCTTCCATTCTTATGTTCAATCGGCTGGCTATACACGTGACCCGCATTGCACACTTTTAACACCTGACTTCGAATTTACTGTCACCTGACAGTGCATTTTAAAAAAAGCCGTTTCCTGCCCGTTGTCACAATCTCGTCGTGTCTGGGTCTTTCCGATCAACTTTCCCTTAAAATGGAGCTCACCGCCGAAACCCTAAAAAGCTGTAAAATGAGTGAATTTTTTTCCTATTAAATTCGGGTCCCCACCAGCCACTTTTTACGAGAATAAACCTTTTTGGGGGGCAACGTTTATGCCTCTCGAAGCTTTTTACAAAAATTTCCCGGGGAACTCACGTCGGTCCATCAGATTTGTCTTCGAAAAAAACCGACGCGGGAAGGTCGCAACCTTTCCAAAAAAAACAGTAAAAAACCACAGTCAGTGACACAAATATTGGGCCCACCCTATTTCCACCCAGAAACGATATTTGATGAAGGCAAAAGGGTTCCATTTTTTTCATTTCCAAAAGTCAACGATTAAATTTTTTCTGGCCAGGAAAAACTACCCAAAGGAAGCAAAAAAAAACAATGAGCCATTAAAACGTCCAAAAAACAGCGTTAAAGGGTTCCAGCCCAAACAGAAGTGACCCCCATGAACCAGTCCAACTAAAACCCAATTAGAGAACCGTCCAGTACAACCGTTTAAGGTTTAAAACCCCAAAAAAGGGTTTCCCTAAACGAACAACCTTTTAAAAGGACACCCAACCCCTTAACCAAAACCCAAACTTGAAGGAAAACCCAGTCCATCCCTAAAAACCCAAAACCATTTTTCCAGTAAAATTTTAAAACCCAAATTTTTCCCAAAAATCCAATTACAGTTTTACCTCCAACGAATAAAACCCCTAAACCATCCACAAACAAACCCATGGACCGCCACGTACAACCCCAGGGCCCAACCCACTTAAAACCCCCAACCCACCACCCCTGGTGGACCCCCCAAGTCCAAAACCCCAGGGGGACCGGGCCCACTTTACAAAAACCCCAAAGTGGACCAGTCCACGTAAAAAAAAAAACCCAGGGGAAACCTCCCCAACGTACAACCCAGTGAATAAAACCCAATTTGCAGTTACCCAAGTAAACCACTCAATTTACGACAACCGGGAAACCCAGTCAATGAAAAATTATCCCTGAACCTTTACACTGCAACTATTCAGCGAAAAATTACTGTACAACGATCCAGTAAACCCAAAAGTCAACTTAAAACCCAAAAATTCCGGGAAAACCTTCAACGTAAAAACGATCCGTGAAACCAGTCAACTTTCCCCCATAACCATCCAAAGTGTTAACCAAATTTCAACGTACAACGACCCCCAGTAAAACCCAAGCCCATTTTAAACGACCCAAATTGTGCATGTTCCATTTTAAACCCGTTTAATTAAAAACGATCCAAACCAGAATAACCTAAACAATTCCAGGGGCCCCCTCCACTTTAAAAATCCCCTATCCCAAGGGGCCCCCGGGGAAAACCGCCTTAACAACCACCCAGGGGGACCCCCCCACGTACAACCACCCAGTCCCCGCCCCACGTACAACCCCCCAGTGGACCCTTTCCACGTAAACCAACCAGGGGAAACCCTTTCCCAGTAAAAACCACCCGGGGGCCCCGTTACTTTTACAACCCCCCCCATTTAAACCCTCCACTTTACAACCCCCCAAATGGCCCCGGGTCCCCCGTAAAAAACCCCATGGGCAAATTCCATATAGTTATCCAGGGGTTTTCAGTCCAATACAGTTTTCTAGTGGATCGGGGGTCAAGTACACCCTTCCCAGTGACTCAATCCCCGTACAAAAAACCTATGGCCCCAGCAACCAAAAGGGAACTACCCACTAAAACCAGTAAATTTGTACTTTTAATCCAGTAAACCAGTCAACTACAACGACCCAGTGAATAAGCCCAATTTTACAACGATCCAGTGAACCACCCCAAAAAAACCATTGAAAAGAACCAGTACATTACAACGACCCCTTTGTTCCGACCCCATTTACACCCAGGGGGCCACCTAGTGCAACCACCCAGGGGGACCACCCCACCGTCCCAACAACCAATTGAATCAATCCACGTTAAAATTAACCCATTGAACCCATCAACGTGCAATTATCCAGTGGAACCAGTCCTGACATTGAACCAGGAAAACCCCCCGGCCCATGTACAATGAACCATTAAACCAGCCCTCATACAATTATCGTGAACCAGTTAACGCCCAACGAACCATTAAACCCCAGTCCCGCACAAACAAACCGGGAAAATCGCTACAACTATCCGTGTTCCTCAACTTAAAACCCGATCCAGGGAACAAGTCAATGTGCAACAAATCCAGTAAAACCATTTTAACTTACAACAAATTCCATTTAAAACCATTTCTGAAAACAACGATCCAGTAAACCGAGTACAAAAAGGGACCCAGTGAACCAGTCTGCCCAAGGACGATCCTTTTAAACCCCGTCTGACAAGGGACCGGAAAATTTTTAAAAAGGGTAAACCCAGTCTGAAAAAGGACAAACCGGGAAAACCATCTGACAAGGACGATCCAGTAAAAACCAGTCTAAACAAGGGGGGGGGGGGGGGGAGGGATCCAGGGGAACCCCTTGGGACAAGGGACCCCTGTGAACCCAGTCGGGACAAGGACGACCCAAAACCAAAGGGTGGAAACCAGTCAACAAGGACGATCCAGAAAAAACCAGTCTGAAAGGACACCCAGTAAACCAGTCTGAAAAAGGACAAATCCAGGAACCATTCTGAAAAGGCGTTTTCCCCCAAATTTGAACCAGTTGACAAGGACGATCCTTTAAAAACCAGTCGGACAAGGGACCCTTTGAACCAGTCTGACAAGGACAAGGGCCATTTTCCCCCGATCCAGTGCCTTTGAACAAACGACCCGGGTGAACCAGCCCGGCAAAACGATCCAGTAAACCCAGTCTGCAAGGGACATCCGGGTTGAACCAGCCCGACAACCCCGTTTCCATAAACCAGTCCAACACCAATCAGCTGATCACCCAAAACGTTTCCAAAAAAGATTACCCCTTGAAAAGGATCATTGAATGATTTCCCGAAACGACCCCATTAACCTTTGTTCTTTAACGACCCAGTAAAACATTTCCCAACAAAAAACCAAGTAAACCCACCCAACAACGACACTCTAAAACCTGCCTTATTTCAAGGAAAGGGAGATAGTGAAAAACCCCTCTCGTTACTGAGAGCAGAGACTCATTTTGCTGCGCCCAAAACCCCCAACAAGAAAAGGAACCCCCTTCTGCAGGAGGGATCACTGCAGCGGCAAGACTCGCCAAGGGTCCCTCACTGCCTCCAAACTTACTTCTCGAAGTCCAGGCTCCACGACACCTGGGAAAGTACCATTTGGGGTTTGGCCCGCCCACAGGTAAGTCGTCCCCCTTTCGGGGGCCCCTCGTAAACATTTAAACAACTCCCGGCTGAATTTTTTTTAATTTGTTGTCAATAACTTACATTTTTTTTTTTGTTCAAATTTTACTATTAGATCGTCAGCCTATGGTTTTGGGGAAAAATTTTCGTTTTTCCCACTAAGTTTTACATTCTTTTTTTTACTGTCCTGTTTATAGATGTGTTGAAAAACCATAACAGGAAAAAAACGGGCGGTAGTCATTACAGGGGTTAGATAAATTACAATAAATTCTTTTTATTGATGTTAAATTTGTTATTTTCTTCCCTCAGAAGAGTGAAGGTGAGTGGACAGTGACTGTAAGAGGGACTGAAGCTAACTTTTGTGGAAAACTGGAAGATCAGTTTGCTGACTGTTCTCTGTGTTCAGTTTAACATGGATGGAAATGCATGAACCTGAATTTTGAAGACAAATGAAGTAGTATAAAGTGAAGCGTTCCTTCAGTATTTTACTAAATATAGATGGATGAGAATGCATACATTTATGACACGTTTATTGAAGACGTTTCAGTCCTGGGACCGTAAATGTTGCATTAAGCTTTCATTAATGCATATAAAGCTGCAGTATGACCTCTGGACTTCTGTTGCTTACCACTTACCTGTGTTCTTGATATTTGTGTTTGTAAATATTTGGTGTAAAATATTACTTTGTAATAAACATCGTAGCACTTTATTGTGTTTATTTAACATATTTACAAGAGTAAAAAAAAAAAAAACAATTTGAATATATACAATCATTTGATTTAAAAAAGTCAAAAGTACTTGATTTGTATTGGCCAGTAGACCTGCTGCAGTGTTCCTCCTTCCTTATGTTCCTTTATCCATTTCGTTTAATTATAATATATACTTAAGGTTGCATTTTTTACCATCTTTGTGGTTCCATTGTGTTGGAAATAATATTCTGAGCAACTGTTTCCCGTTTTTTCTTTTATTAATTGACATCAAATCTGTTTTTATTACAGTTCTGCCTCTTAAATCTTTAAGTGTCATAATTCACAAATGTTTCACAAATTCTCGCCTGATTCACAGTGTTCAAACTAGAAACAACCATGACTTAGCCTTCCCCAACCCCTCATACACACCTTTACTCACTATACCTGTATAGTCTCCTGAATTAACCTTTATTGTTTCAGTTCAATACTTGCACGACTAACATGACCTCCACCTCCACGTATTCAAGGTACATCTCTACCAGGGACCCTCATGTCACCGCTGTTTCTGTGTCTCCGGCTGCCCTGCATGTCAGTCTCCTTGTCTTGTTTTTGTTTTTTATTTTTTTTTTTAACACTGGGCCCGTTTTCCCACCAAGAAGGGTGGCCCGAAAAAGGAAAATTTCATCATTCACTCCTCATGTCTTCCCAGGGCATGTTTACCTTCAGTTATAAAATTGAACTTAACATCACTTTGAAAAATTTTGAAGATTTTTTTTTTCCCCCCAGCTTCGTAACATAAATGGATTACTTACACAATTGCGCGGGTTTGTCAGCTCGTGTCCAGACAAAGAGCAGAAGTTTTTTGGGAAAAAAGCAAACAGGAAAGGAATAAAAATAGAAGAATTTCAAAGAAAGGTATTTCCTGGTGTGCGAAACATATGCTCAAAAAGTTCAAAACTTTTGCTTCGGGGTTTCTCTCCTTTGGGGGATATGCAGGAAGAAAACAGAAAAAAATGAAATTAACCCTTGGACACTTATGCAAAAATTGGGAATCTTTATTCGGGAAAGTTTCCCCACAAGCGTTCATCAGTCCAATACAAAGTAGAAAGGCTAAGGAGAGGAGGATTTTGAAGTAATCAGCCCCTCAGCCTGGAGTCGATGTGTTCAGCCCATCTTGTAGAATGTACAGAAGGGCCGTAGACGTGGCTTATTTTGGGACTAAAACAATGACTCCAGGCTGAGGGATGATTCCTAAAAGCCCCCCTCTCCTTTAGCCTTTTTACTTTGTATGGACTGACAAACCATTGTGTGGCGAACTTTTCCCTGAAAAAATTCCCCTTTGGTTGTAAGTGTTAAAATCGTCAACTTGTCGGTTTTTCAAACCGTTCATAAAATTTAAATCCCTTGTATAAAGATGAAGGATGAATGAAAGCCCCGAAATAGAGAATAATGGCTTAAAAATCTTTTGGGGCAGAAAAAGGAAATATGAGGCCATCTAATGGTGAGGGTCATTTTACAAATCAATTACCCCTTTTAAGGGGAAAAGAAAAGCAAAACGAGATTTGAATTTTAAGTTGTGGGGAAATCGTAATTTAATCTGAGACATTTTTTTTTTAGGGTTTTTGAAAAAAGTTAGGAAAAATGGGCTCGATTTTTAATCATTATTTCGTAGAGGTAAAATATTTTTTCACGAGAGCTTATTTCTTGGGTTTGCATTTAGGATTGGGTTGGGAAAATGTTTCGTTAGTGGGATGAATTGTAAAGGGTGCCGAGAGGGCCAACAGGCCTGCTGCGTGATCCTCCTTTTTTTGCTTTATGGTGGAACAATTTCCCCGGGGGGGTGATAGAGGTTGGCCTTGGGTAGCTTTTAAAAAGAGAATGGAAAATACAGGGGAGGGGTGGGGTTTTTTGGTGTCATTGGGTACGGGGTTATTTTTGGGTAGCTTTGGGAGAGGTCGTTGTAAAGGGGGTGCCCTTTTATGGGCCAGTAGGCCTTTTGGGGTTTCTTCCTTCTTTGTTCAATCGGCTGGTATACACGTGACCCGATTGCACACTTTAAAACCTGACTTCGAATTTCTGTCACTGACAGTGATCTTTTAAAAAGCCGTTTCCTGATGTTGTCACTAATTGTCTTGTCTAGTCGCGATAACATTTTAAAAAAGGAGCCACCGACCGTAAAATACACGCTGTATAATGAGTGAATCTTTCCCATTGAATTCGGGATCGTCCCGCCCGTTTTATGAGAATAACCCTTTGGGCAAGTTGATCGCCTTAGAGCTTTCTTACAAGAAATTCCCGCGGAACTACGTCGGGGGATCGGTGTCTTCGAAGACCAGACGCTGGGTCTGCACCCCTTCCCAAAAATAGTGAAAAACCCGTCAGTGACACAAATATTGACCAGCCTATGTTCCAGTCCGTTACGAGATATGATGAAATGCAAGAACGGTCCAGTTTTTCCCCCAAAGTCAACGATTCATTGTTCTGGCCGTGCAATATCCAGTGAAGCGTTCAAAAAAAAATGAGCCCTTGAAACAGTCAACAACAACGTTTCATTGTTCCAGTCCAACGAGTGTCCCATGAACCAGTCCAACTCAACCATTGAGAACCGTCAGATACAACCGTCTAGAGAACCGTCTAACGACAACCATTTAGAGAACCCTCTAACTCAACTGTGTAGGGGAAAAAGTCCCTCTACAACGATCCATTGTTCTGTCCTTTACAAAGATCTATTCCCACGTCCAATTTTTTCAGTATACCTACAACGATCCACTGAAAAGATCCACAATCAAAAATCCCCCGTGGACCGTCCCCGTAAACCCCGGGACCCCCGTCCCCACCCCTTTAAACCCCAAAAACCCCGGGAAACAGTCCAAAATACACCCCAGTGGACCAGTCCCCGTACAAAAACCCCTGGACGTCCACGTACAAAACCCAGG
>NW_026473034.1:0-12118 GCF_026875155.1 Cherax quadricarinatus | reverse complement strand
AAACCCTGCAATCAACTTCGACAACCTCCACTATGAAACGGCTGGTTTGAGAGGCATGACCTCCCAACATCTGAGTTCTTCCCTCTTTCTAGTGACCTACGTCTCACCTGGTTGGCGCTATTAAGGCTCCATCCTGTCACTTCATCTCCATATTATTTCATAATATGGAACAATGCTCTTCTCCAGACTGAGGGACTGACCACCTCAAAACTTTAAGGGTGATGGACTGATTACATCGTCTTCAAGTATCTTCTGCTTCTATCAACTTTTCTGTACTCGATTGAAGAAGCCTACTGTGTAGGCGAAACGTTTCGAAATTAAGATTCTTTACTGTTGCATATGTGTCTTACCTAACAACCTGTCGGTATTTTATACCATTTTAATGTTCAATCTGTCAGACACTGCAACACAAGGGTATCTTGGTACAGTCCTGCAATCAACTTCGACAACCTCCACTAGTGAGAACGGCTGGATTTGAGAGGGACCTGACCTCCCAACATCTGAGTTCTTACCTCTTCTAGTGACCTACGTCTCACCTGTTGGCGTTATATAAGGCTCCATCCTGTCACTTCATCTCCATATTGCTTCATACTATGGAACAATGCTCTTCTCCAGACTGAGGGACTGACCACCTCAAAACTTTAAGGGTGATGGACTCATTACATCGTCTTCAAGTATCTTCTGCTTCTATCAACTTTTCTGTACTCGACTGAAGAAGCCTACTGTGTAGGCGAAACGTTTCGAAATTAAGATTCTTAACTGTTGCATATGTGTCTTACCTAACAACCTGTCGGTATTTTATACCATTTTAATGTTCAATCTGTCAGACACTGCAACACAAGGGTATCTTGGTACAGACCTGCAATCAACTTCGACAACCTCCACTAGTGAGAACGGCTGGATTTGAGAGGGACCTGACCTCCCAACATCTGAGTTCTTACCTCTTCTAGTGACCTACGTCTCACCTGTTGGCGCTATATAAGGCTCCATCCTGTCACTTCATCTCCATATTGTTTCATACTATGGAACAATGCTCTTCTCCAGACTGAGGGACTGACCACCTCAAAACTTTAAGGGTGATGGACTGATTACATCGTCTTCAAGTATCTTCTGTTTCTATCAACTTTTCTGTACTCGACTGAAGAAGCCTACTGTGTAGGCGAAACGTTTCGAAATTAAGATTCGTAAGTGTTGCATATGTGTCTTACCTAACAACCTGTCGGTATTTTATACCATTTTAATGTTCAACCTGTCAGACACTGCAACACAAGGGTATCTTGGTACAGACCTGCAATCAACTTCAACAACCTCCACTAGTGAGAACGGCTGGATTTGAGAGGGACCTGACCTCCCAACATCTGAGTTCTTACCTCTTCTAGTGACCTACGTCTCACCTGTTGGCGCTATATAAGGCTCCATCCTGTCACTTCATCTCCATATTGTTTCATACTATGGAACAATGCTCTTCTCCAGACTGAGGGACTGACCACCTCAAAACTTTAAGTGTGATGGACTGATTACATCGTCTTCAAGTATCTTCTGCTTCTATCAACTTTTCTGTACTCGACTGAAGAAGCCTACTATGTAGGAGAAACGTTTCGAAATTAAGATTCTTAACTGTTGCATATGTATCTTACCTAACAACTAGGTAATGATTTAAAATACCCAAGAAATGTAATTGATAAATCTTTTAAAGTTGCTAGAAACACTTTTTATAATCCAAAAAGGGGCAACCAGTCTTATTCAACTAAAAATATGTTGGTTCTCCCTTACCATGAAAACTTGGTTGATATGCCTTCTCTTCTTAAGATTTTTAATATTAAAGTTGTATTAAAAAATCTTGATACAGTAAAAAAAGTTTTGATAAAGAATTCCCCCCAAAATGCTGATGGATGTGTCTATAAGATTCCTTGTAAAATTTGCGATAAAGTTTATTACGGTCAAACTGGTAAAAATCTCGAACTAAGATTAAAACAACATAAATATAGCATTAGAACTGGACAAGATTCCAATGCTCTATTTATTCATGTAAGAGATTTTAACCATCCAATTGATTTTCAAAAAGTTGAGAAAGTAGTATCAAGCAAGTCCATGGTCGACAGGAATATAATTGAATCTTGTTTCATAAAAAGCAGTTTTGACAATAATATGAATATTTCCTTTGGTTTATATAAATTAGATCCATTTATAATTAATAGAGTTTGGGAAGAATTTAATAATACACTGGACAAATAATTTTTAAATTTTCTTGGGTAGAATAGCTTGGGGGTGAGTTGTGCAAAGGACCTATCCAAGTTGGCTCGCCGCGCGTCACGTGTTTAACCGTTGTGGGATCTGATAGTGAGGTGCTGGCCGGACCCCTTATATAGCTTCCTTGGATGCTTCTCTTTCATAGTTCCTTGATAATGTGAGTAGTCACGAAAGCGCTGGGAATTTCTCTATTCTTTCAGAGTGGTTGTTTAGCATATATATATATATATATATATATATATATATATATATATATATATATTATATATATATATATATAATATATATATATATATATATATATATATATATATATATATATATATATATATATATATATATGTATATTTATGTGTATATATATGTATATTATATATATATATATATATATATATATATATATATATATATATATATATATAGTTTTGGAGTGGTTGGTGCAATTATTTAATAAATGTATGGAAGAGGGTAAGGTACCTAGGGATTGGCAGAGAGCATGCATAGTTCCTTTGTATAAAGGCAAAGGGGATAAAAGAGAGTGCAAAAATTATAGGGGGATAAGTCTGTTGAGTGTACCTGGTAAAGTGTATGGTAGAGTTAAATTGAAAGAATTAAGAGTAAGACGGAGAATAGGATAGCAGATGAACAAGGAGGCTTTAGGAAAGGTAGGGGGTGTGTGGACCAGGTGTTTACAGTGAAACATATAAGTGAACAGTATTTAGATAAGGCTAAAGAGGTCTTTGTGGCATTTATGGATTTGGAAAAGGCGTATGACAGGGTGGATAGGGGGGCAATGTGGCAGATGTTGCAAGTGTATGGTGTAGGAGGTAGGTTACTGAAAGCAGTGAAGAGTTTTTACGAGGATAGTGAGGCTCAAGTTAGAGTATGTAGGAAAGAGGGAAATTTTTTCCCAGTAAAAGTAGGCCTTAGACAAGGATGTGTGATGTCACCGTGGTTGTTTAATATATTTATAGATGGGGTTGTAAGAGAAGTAAATGCGAGGGTCTTGGCAAGAGGCGTGGAGTTAAAAGATAAAGAATCACACACAAGTGGGAGTTGTCACAGCTGCTCTTTGCCGATGACACTGTGCTCTTGGGAGATTCTGAAGAGAAGTTGCAGAGATTGGTGGATGAATTTGGTAGGGTGTGCAAAAGAAGAAAATTAAAGGTGAATACAGGAAAGAGTAAGGTTATGAGGATAACAAAAAGATTAGGTGATGAAAGATTGAATATCAGATTGGAGGGAGAGAGTATGGAGGAGGTGAACGTATTCAGATATTTGGGAGTGGACGTGTCAGCGGATGGGTCTATGAAAGATGAGGTGAATCATAGAATTGATGAGGGAAAAAGAGTGAGTGGTGCACTTAGGAGTCTGTGGAGACAAAGAACTTTGTCCTTGGAGGCAAAGAGGGGAATGTATGAGAGTATAGTTTTACCAACGCTCTTATATGGGTGTGAAGCGTGGGTGATGAATGTTGCAGCGAGGAGAAGGCTGGAGGCAGTGGAGATGTCATGTCTGAGGGCAATGTGTGGTGTGAATATAATGCAGAGAATTCGTAGTTTGGAAGTTAGGAGGAGGTGCGGGATTACCAAAACTGTTGTCCAGAGGGCTGAGGAAGGGTTGTTGAGGTGGTTCGGACATGTAGAGAGAATGGAGCGAAACAGAATGACTTCAAGAGTGTATCAGTCTGTAGTGGAAGGAAGGCGGGGTAGGGGTCGGCCTAGGAAGGGTTGGAGGGAGGGGTGTAAAGGAGGTTTTGTGTGCGAGGGGCTTGGACTTCCAGCAGGCATGCGTGAGCGTGTTTGATAGGAGTGAATGGAGACAAATGGTTTTTAATACTTGACGTGCTGTTGGAGTGTGAGCAAAGTAACATTTATTGAAGGGATTCAGGGAAACACGGCAGGCCGGACTTGAGTCTGGAGATGGAAGTACAGTGCCTGCACTCTGAAGGAGGGGGTGTTAATGTTGCAGTTTTAAAAACTGTAGTGTAAAGCACCCTTCTGGCAAGACAGTGATGGAGTGAATGATGGTGAAAGTTTTTCTTTTTCGGGCCACCCTGCCTTGGTGGGAATCGGCGGTGTGATAATAAAAAAAAAAAATATATATATATATATATATATATATATATATATATATATATATATATATATATATATATATATATATATATATATATATATATATTATATATATATATATATATATATAACAACACTGCGACTAGCCAAGGAGTCGCACCTATGCTGCTTTGGCCCGCCTCATGGCTAGCGAAAACAAATGACCCTCTAGTCCTCGGAACCACACAATTCTAAAGAATGACGTATCAAGCCAAGCTGGATGTTGTACCCGTTATCCGAGAACATACGGTGGTGTGGATGTCTCTGAGCTAACTTCATTCTACTCTCTGTCTGGTGTACTAGCACAACGAACAGTATTTTATATTATTGTAACCACATAGTAGTGATCCTTATTTAGTGTTGCGTAAACTGAAATTAGTTCAGCAGTAGCCTCATAAAATTGTTGAGTACGTCACCTGTAATATGAATACATTTTCCAAGGCCTTTATCCACTCAGTGCAAGACTGGCATAATCTAACGGACTCTTAATTAACAACGATTCTGTAGTGAAGTAGCTGTTTTTGTGCTATTAAACGAATTTTATCAACTTATTCGTTGTCAATGTTCAATGCAGTATACTTTATATCTCAAACATGGAGACTTTAATGTTGATGGCAGTTGTAAAGAAGACTCTTAGGAGTCTTGAAGCAATTAAATAACGTTTTTTTTTTTAATTAGTGATTCTACTAGTCCTTCTCACGCTTTATAGCACAAAATATAAGTATTACTTTAAAAACTGTTATTAATTGTTTCGTCAAACTTGTTCAGTCAAGATTAACAAACTGAATTATTTTTTTGCCCCTGATAATAGGTTTATGTATTTGCATTCCCAAATGTAGCCACACCTTTAATGTATATATAAAACTTTGTTAAAACTTAGAAATAAATGTCTATTTTAAATTTGGATCATCCAAAACTCTCAATTGTTTATAGTTATTAATGAAGACAACAATGTGATATTGACTTTTTGTTAATGAAATTTTGCTGTGATTTAATTCGTTGGTTACAGGTGTAGTGATGAACAAGACTTGCAATCATCATAAACAAATGAATGTTAACTAATTATATTGAAATTTGAAAAAAATTTCTGATGATTATATTTTTAAGTGTGGGACTAACTTTTAATATTTTCATATAGATAGTACGAGGTCTATTTATTTCCTAGATAAAGTTAAATATTAATTGAAAGTATGTGTAAAAAGTGGTTCGGTCATCAGTAGGCCATAATGTAGGCACATCTGAGGCCCATCATGTAGGCCCATCATGTAGAGGCCTCATGTAGGCCATCATGTAGGCCCATCATGTAGGCCCATCATGTAGGTCCATCATGTAGGCCCATCATGTAGGCCCATCATGTAGGACCATCATGTAGGCCCATTCATGTTGGCCCATTGTAAGGTCCATCATGTAGGCCATCATGTAGGCCCCATCATGTTGGACCATCAGTAGGACCATCATGTAGGCCATTATGTAGGCCCAGCATGTAGGTCTATTAGGCCATTCATGTAGGACCATCATGTAGGACCATATGTAGGACCATCATGTAGGACATCATTGTAGGCCCATCATTTGTGCCATATGTAGGCTCATCATGTAGGCCCATCATGTAGGACCATCATGTAGGACCATCATGTCGGCCCATCATGTAGGACCATCATGTAGGCCTCATGTAGGACCATATGTTGGAACATATGTAGGACCATCATGTAGGACCATCATGTAGGACCTTCATGTAGGACTCATGTAGGACATCATGTAGGACATCATGTAGGGACCATCATTGTAGGACCATATGTAGGACATATGTAGGGCCCATCATGTTGGGCCCATCATGTTATGGCCCATAGGTAGGCCATCATGTAGGCCATCATGTAGGCCCATCAGTAGTGGCCCTATCATGTAGTCATCATATAGGTCCATCATGTAGGTCATCATGTAGGACCATCATGTAGGCCCATCATGTAGGACCATCCATGTAGCTCCATCATGTAGGACCATCATGTAGGACCATTCATGTAGGACCATTCATGTAGGACCATCATGTAGGTCCATCTGTAGGAACCTTTTTGTAGGACCATCATGTAGGTCATCATGAGGAATCATGTAGCCCCATCATGTAGGCCCATCATGTAGGCCCATCATGTAGGCCCATCATGTAGGCCCATCATGTAGGCCCATCATGTAGGCCCATCATGTAGGACCATCATGTAGGCCCATCATGTAGGCCCATCATGTAGGCCCATCATGTAGGCCATCATGTAGGCCCATCATGTAGGCCCATCATGTAGGACCATCATGTAGGCCCATCATGTAGGCCCATCATGTAGCCCCAGTCAGCCCCTGACTGGCAGTAACATTCACAAGAGAGCAGCACATCTACAGGCTTATAAGACGTCATTAGACATGACAAACAATATGTACAAATTACTTTTTTTCATAAAATGAGCGTCAATACCTAGTTTTACATTATGGTCTATTCATGAGACCCAACAAAAGATTCTAACAGTTCTAAAAATTCTAACAAGTTCGTCGTTCACTATACTGGACGGACTGAGCCAAGAAAAATGTCCATGAAAATCGGAAGGGGATTAAAGCTGAGTCACTTTCAAGCTGGCTTCTGCTGATCCTGAAAAATCAGGAAACCTGCTGAAGTTCCCTTATAATCGGTAGTAGATCAATAACTTTAGTATCTAACACGGGTTTAAAGAATCAAGGAATTCATTGCCAAAAAAAAATTCTATTCGACTGCTCAGAAACTCCAATCAAATATACCGGCCAACAAATATACCGGCCAACAAATATACCGGCCAACAAATATACCGGCCAACAAATATACCGGCCAACAAATATACCGGCCAACAAATATACCGGCCAACAAATATACCGGCCAACAAATATACCGGCCAACAAATATACCGGCCAACAAATCATAAAGACATCGGTACCAACATCTTCCACATTATTTCCCCTGAAAAGCAGTGTTAGGGACAAATAATGCAAAAACTCTAATTTCTCAGAAAACCATTTGTGACATGGTTTAAAATAATGTATTTCAAAGAGTACATTGGATTCAGTGAAACATCTTACTAAATTAAAATCTTAATCGTTTTTTTAATTCATACTAAATGTAACAGTAAAAAAAACAACACTAACTGTGACTCTGTTACTGACTCAGTTTAATCCTCTGAAAGTTGCTTATAAGGATTTTCACGGAATGTAAGTTGGCATTGGCATAATTCACATACTTCTACATGATCATAACGGTGCTCCACTTTCAATGAATTGACATATATAGCATTCAAATCAGACAATATGAGTTCAGTTGACTGTTTCAAGTCTTCAACCCCAGTTCGAAGGATCAATATTTTGGGTCCTCATCCATGTCACTCTGAAACAATGAAATCCAATGGAAGACTCAGTTGTGGGAAGACGTTCGGCACGAAAATGATTTTGCAAAGACAAATTTCTTAGTATGTAATAACGCCAGAGAACATGTGCTCTTCCCAGTAAACATAACAATCATCGCTTGCCTGCCGAGGATTTCTGACAGTGCGGTTCTTGGGTGGTAAAGTGAATTCACTTACACAAGAAGACCGATTCCTTCTGTCATAGTAACGGCGGGACACTGCGTACCTGTAAAAAACACAAAGAAGAAACTCCTGTATATACAACTCACTTCTGTCCGCTTTTGGAATGCCTTTTGACTGTGAGAGTAATGGAGAAGAATAAACAAATCAGTGTCCTCTCCAGTCAGCATGGAAGAATGCGCAAATGGCGTTAGTGACACCCACACCAGCGTCCTCTTTTGTCCGAATGATGTACAGCGCAAACTCCGCAGTTGTGATGAATGGTTTGAAAAACCGACAAGTTGAAGATTGAGACACTTATGCAGCATATGGGAATCTTTATTCAGGAAACGTTTCGCCACACAGTGGCTTCATCAGTCCATTACAAAGAGGAAGGCGTAAGGAGAGGAGGAGTATGAGGTAATCAGTCCCTCAGCCTGGAGTCGATGTGTTCAGTCCATCAATCTTGTAGATTTATGGACTGAAAAACTCGATCCAGGCTGAGGGACTGATTACCTCATACTCCTCCTCTCCTTACGCCTTCCTCTTTGTAATGGACTGATGAAGCCACTGTGTGGCGAAACGTTTCCTGAATAAGATTCCCATATGCTGCATAAGTGTCTCAATCTTCAAACTCCGCAGTTCATCACTAGTTAAGCTGATTAGTTGCTGCATGTTATATGCAATTAAAATAAATTCTTCCTGCTTCCCTTTATATTTGGTAGCACTGGTGAAGCTCATACCAGGATAATTTGTGGTTTGTCCCTGTCTCTGGTGTTAGTTATCCTTTATCCAGGAACCTGCCCCATACCCGTCAAACACAGCAGTTGCTGCCCCACAGTGCGCTTGTAAATTCAACATATACCTTGACTATTTTACCCAAGGTTTCTCCCTCAGCTTGCGCAGTAAGCAGCCTCCGTCAAGTACGTCTTTCAGTCTTCAGGATAGCATGTGATGTCGCTTCACGTCATGGTATCTTGTTATAATGGCCATCGAAGTCTTAGGCTAGTTGAGGCTTGTTGGCCTTTCTCAAGATGTTTTCGTCCTCAAAAAAAGAGGGGGGGGGAGGAGGGATGATGAGTATGGACTCAGCTCGAACCTCATCAACTCTTGAAACTGATCTCCTGACCTGGACACTACAAGGAATTTCTTGAACAGTAGGACAGGATCAGTAATTCTATCAGGAGCAACACTGACAACAGATAAAGCTGTTCTTTACAGGGTCTTGGCTTTGTCTTTCCTCTTGAAACGGAAGGAAAATACATCAGTCGATGATGGTCAATCCAACGGATTTGTATTGTTGCACACTTACGCTTTCTTTTGCCACCATATCTTCGATGCTGTTCCTCAATGAGGGATCATTGGACAAAGGTGATCTTGAAATCAGCTTTGTGCTGATCTTCGAAAGGTATGATGTCTCTCTATATATTCTGGCATCAGTTGAATCTTTGTATTGTTCACTTGTGGTGTGAGATCATTGAACTCCTGCAAGTCAGTGTTGTTCTCAAATATTATTAGGGTTGACATTGTGCACAATTCTCGTTGTGCTTTCACACCTCTTTTTTCATGAGTCAGACGCCTGTTTTCTTTAGGGGATTTCATAAGTGTTTCGTCGATGACTAGATCGCAATTGAGGCCTGACCAAAATTTATTTGCTCTGGGACTGAATTCAAAGTCTTCTTAAAGCTTCCTGTAGACATCTGGGTGTTTGCTCTCCCATATCACTCATTTATTGGGTTTGCAGAGTAATAGTAGATTTCAGGCAGCTGTGCGTTCTGCTGCAGCAAATATTGGCAAGGCGTCGGAAACATGTAAATGATTTAAACAGGAACCAGTGTGGTCTGCTAGGTCAACACTCGTGCATTAGCAAGCACCTGATGGTATCCTAGCTACAAATGACTAATTTTTGACAGAGTACTAAATATACCTTTCTTCTTGCCAAGTTCTTCACTAATCCTTGCGACTGTAGTGGATACTATAAGTCTTTCAAGAGAAGTAACACTTTTCAACAAAGACGAATGCATTTTTTTTTCAATTTCCTCTACATATTTACCTGCAATCATATTACTAAAACATTTTCACCTTCAGCCACTTGTTCAACGATTGTAAACCTTCTTTCCTCTGCCGATTGACTTATTGTTCTAAGCAGAATCGAAAATATTTGGAAACTATCAAGCATTAGCACAATCTCCTCCACGTAATTACTCTGGGATGCAGCACTGATGATACAACTAGCTTTCCAGCGAACGTCATTGTCAAATGTTATTATTAAAGGGACATGGCGTCTGCTGCTCAGGATGTTGAGGAACTTCAACTTGGAGAGAATGTAAGTTTTTGTCAAGGGATACATTCGATTTGGGCAAATACAGAACTGAGGACTGGCCGAGATGTGTATACCCCTGATGATTGATATGGATCATTCATGGCCAATTTGGAGCTGGCTATCTGAAATGAAATGAAAGTTTTTATAAGATATTAACCCTCATGTCACAGTCTTGGATACCAGGAAGCTCATAAAATTTGGCGCTTCAAAGAGTATGAGTAACGAAACTACTCTATAGTATCAATTTTGGACATCTCAGCAATGTTCAGTTCAGAAGTCTTTTGCCTATTGACAAAATTCATCGTCTTCCTCACCAGGGTTAACACAGACATCACATCCATCCAGTGAAACGTACCTGTACTGTCGATGGTAAGAATATTATAATTAACATTGTAACCAGAAAACAACAGTGACAAGTCCAGTAAATCTGTGTGTGCAACCTACCAAATCTGGTGTGAAACACCTTGTGGCATTCTGTGTAAACCGGAGCACTTCACCACACTACGAGCAGTACTTTATCAAAATAAAAGTGTCCAAGAGGAATTTGGATTGATACAGGTGATGCACTTACATTATTAATTCAGTCAGAAAGGTGCGTTGAAATCGTCGATTTTGGGATGTGACACAGTATTCACAATAGAGAGCAAGTGTGGCATTGGTGAAACGTAGAGACGTGGTTGATGAAGTGAGGAAAAACTGTTGCAGTGACTGGAATACCGATGATTTTGTTTTGGACTTTGTTTTGCAACAGTAAAATGTTGAAATTAAAGTAAAATTGTCTGAATGGCGACTATTGTGCTGTTAATAGAGGTTTTTATGACCACTTTATAATACTAAAGCGATCAATAGTAAACCAGATATGAGCATCAAAATGGGCGAAACTGGTGTTTGTTTTTTTTTTTGATAAACTACCTGGTCAGTTTATCCCCCGATAACCAATTTTAAGGTCCTTCTAGACTCCCACAGCCGAAATCACCATCTATCACTTCCTTTGTTCAGTTTTTTTAAAGGGTTTTGTATCTAATATTATAACTTCATCTAGAAACTGCTCATATAGTTATTTTTCTGGTAAGTCATTTATAAGTAAAAAAAAAACATTATTTATTAAATACAGATCCTCGCTGCACCGACTTGTCACATGTCACAAAGGAGACATTTTTCTTCTTATATCTATTAAATTTTTGTTTTGTCTCGGTCAGAAAGTGATTCATCTATTTTATTTTTTTTTACTCCGCTGTGTTGTAAAGTCTCAAAAAATTATTTTCATGGGGAAAACTTATCAGAGGATTCCACGTCAAATTTTGTCCTTCACAACTTAACATTGTGGAATCATTTACGCTTGTTTTTATTTTACATTCATCCTTGGACTCTACTTCAATTTCCTTTTTCTTCGTAGCTTCCCAATTTCTTGTTAATTCTTAATATTTTTTTTTTTACTCTTTGTTTAAAAAAAACTATTAATATTAATATCAAAATATTATGGAAATTTTTTGTATATTGGAAAAATAATGCAAAAAAATTTTAGACCCAGAGCTCTAACGTTCCACATTATAAAAACTTCGAAAGAGTTTCCCAAGAAACATAATTGCCTCCCTTTAATTTTCGTTCACAAACCCGGGCAACATGGGGTTTGAGCAGGGCGCTTTGTCTCTCGCAACCATGATATTTACTTGATGAAGCGTTAATTCACAAAATGGGGCTAAGAAATACTGAAAACAATGGGGGAGATGGATCTTCAAATTTCTAAAAAATAAAGCAATGGTAAAAGTAAACAGAGTTTAAACGAGTTGCCATAGTAAGACTCAGTCCCCCCGGGGACAGTTTTTCGCCCCATATGTTCCTCTCCTAATATCGACATAGAC
>NW_026473033.1:0-12378 GCF_026875155.1 Cherax quadricarinatus | reverse complement strand
CACCAACTGAAAACAAAACTGAACACCACACAAAAAAAAAAAATAAGACTTCCATCAACTATCATCAATACCACTCACCTCGAAAACCACTAAGATCGCAGAAAACACTCATTTTTATAAACATTCGCATAAAAAATCACAATCACCAACTCCATACAATATCTAATACACTCCCCTTACTACCACCAACACATACCAACACAGATAGGGATACCTCCCATGACATCACACTCCATCCTGCGTTTACTTGGCTATCAGTGACGTCACACCCCACTTTTACTTCATTTAACTTAACGAGAGGAAGTTACTTGTTTCAACCTGTTATATCTCCAATATCTAAGATCACCACATTCAAGACGTTTGCCAAATTCTATAACCCCACCACTAAGATCACACATTTTTGTACACATTCTCTTAAAACATCATCTTAACAAAGTTTCACTAAAACTATCTATATTTTTACTAAGATCACATAACATTTTGTCTTCTCTAACTCATACACTAATTTACATTCTCATTCATACATACACATTTCATTAACCGAAATTACATCTCATCCACCAAACTCCTCCCTCATTCTCCAGACTTTACATCATTAGCACAAAAAAAAAACTAACTCATACACTTATGACATGAGACATTACCATAACTAACACACTGACTAACTTTGAACCAACTCTGAACATCACCAAAACGCCACTGATCATCATCAAAAAATACTCTGTACATCATTTGATCACCTTCAAAATCATAAGAACATAAGAACATAAGAAAGGAGGAACACTGCAGGAGGCCTGTTGGCCCATACTCCGAATACTCCCAAAACACTACTGATTACTACCAAATGACCACTGAATACTACCAAAACACCGTCAAAATCACCAGAAACTAAGTTTAACATCACCAGCTAACACCCATTTATAGAAATCCCCTCAAATCATTATAACCAAGAACTCCCTCCCCATTAATGAAAAAAATATATCTTTAAACGTATAAGAGAAAATTTTAGAAAGGACTTAATTTTAAATGAGTTCTTGCTAATTGACCAGTTTTACATATTCGGCACGACATATATATATATATATATATATATATATTATAATATATATATATATATATATATAATATATATATATATATGTATATATATATAATAGATATATAAATATAATAATATATATATATAAATAAATATATATAAATATTATTTTTTTATTATCACAGCGGCCGATTCCTCACCAAGGCAGGTGGCCCGAAAAAGGAAAAACTTTCACATCATTCACTCCATCACTTCTTCCAGAAGGTGCTTTACACTACAGTTTTAAACTGCAACATTAAACCCTCTTCAGAGTGCAGGCACTGTACTTCCCATCTCCAGACTCAAGTCCGGCTGCGGTTTCCCTGGAATCTTCATAAATGTTACTTTGCTCACACTCCAACAGCACGTCAAGTATTAAAAAAACCATTTGTCTCCATTCACTCCATATCAAACACGCTCACCAAATGCCTGCTGGAAGTCCAAGCCCTCGCACACAAAACCTCTTATACCCCTACCTCCAACCTTCTAGGCCGACCCCTACTCCGCCTTCCTTTCACTACAGACTGATACACTCTTTGAAGTCATTGTTTCGCCCATACCTTCTACATGTCCGAACACCTCAACAACCCTTCCATCTGCCCTCTGACAAACAGTTTGGTAATCCCGCACCTCCTCCTAACATTCCAAAACTACGAATTCTCTGCATTAATATTCACACCACACATTGCCCCAGACATGACATCTCCATGCCCAGCCTTTTCCTCGCTGCAACACTCATCACCCACCTTCACACCATTAAGACTTGGAAAACTATACTTCATATATTCCCCTTTTGCCCCAAAGGGCCAAAGTTCTTTGTTCCACAGACTCCTAAGTGCACCAAATCACCTTTTTCCCTCACAAATTTTATGATTCACCTCATTTTTTTACCGGCCCCAAAAAGGGGAAAACTCCCCAAAAGGGGAAAGGGAAGGGGTTTTTTAAAAAGGGAAATTTTCCCCAAAAAGGGGAAAAAATCTCCTGTTGGGGGGCAAAAAAGGGGCAAAAAGGGAGGGTTTTTAAAAAATTTTTTTTTTGGGAAAGTTTTGTTAAAAAATACCAATTTAAAATTTTTAAAAATAGGCCCCTTTTCCCCCCCCAAAAAATTAAGTCCCCCAAAAAATCTCCCCTTTTAAAAATTTTCCCAAAAAATTTTTACCCCCTTCTTCCCTTTTCCTTTTTGTTTTTTAACCTACCCCCAAATCTCCCCAAAGGGTTTTTAAAAATGGCCCCCTTTTTTTAAAAGGGGGGAAAACCCCCCCTTTGTGTTTTTTTCCCCCCAAAACCCCTTTAAAAACCCCGGGAATTTCCTCTTAAAAAAATTATAACAAACCTTAAAAAAAATCCCTTTTTTCCCTAAAAAAATTTTTTTCCCCCCGGCTTTTTTTAAAAACCCCTGGAAAAAACCCCCCCCAAAAAAGAAAAAAGGGTTTTTCCCCATAGAAACCCCCAAAAAATTAAAAAAAAACCCAAATTAAAATTTAAAAAAGAAACAAAAACCCCCCTTTTTAAAATTTCCAAAAACTCTCCTTTCCCAAAAAATTCCCAAATTTCAGGGAAAAGATTTCCCCAAAAAATAAACCCTTTTTCCCCTAAAAATTTTTTGCGAATTGGGAACCCCTTTAAAATATAAAATTTAAAACCCCCAAATATAAAAGTAAATCTTCCAAAACCCCCTATTTTTTTATAGGAAGGGGTTCCCCAAAAAGGAAAAGTTTCCCCCCTTTAAAAAGTTTCCCTTTTAAAAAATTTAAAAAATTTTCCAAAAATACCAAAAAAACCCCTTAAACCTTTTAAAAATAAAAATTTTTTCCAAAGAAAAAACTTTAAAAACCCAAAAATTTTTTTTAAAAAAATTTTATACAATCTTTTTTTTTTTAAAAATTTTATTTAATTTTCTTTTTAACAAAACCCTCCCTTAAACATCCCAAAAAATTTAAAAATTTTAAAAAAAAATTTTTTTACTGGGAAAATAATTTTCATCTTTCCTACATACTCTAACTTGAGCCTCTCTATCCTCGTAAAAAAACTCTTCACTGCTTTCAGTAACCTACCTCCTACACTTACACTTGCAAACATTGCCACATTGCCCCCTATCCACCCTGTAATTACGGCGCCCTTTTCCAAATCCATAAATGCACAAAGACCTCTTTAGCTTATCTAATTAATGTTCACTTATATGTTTCACGGTAAACACCTTGGTCACACACCCCCTACTTTCTAAGCCTCCGTGTTCATCGCTATCCTATTCTCCGTCTTACTCTTAATTCTTTCAATTTAACTCTACCATACACTTTACCAGGTACACTCAACAGACTTATCCCCCTATAATTTTGCACTCTCTTTTATCCCTTTGCCTTTATACAAGAACTATGCTTGCTCTCTAGCCAATCCTAGGGTACCTTACCCTCTTCCTACATTTATTAAATAATTGCACAACCACTCCAAAACTATATACCAACATGCTTTTTAACATTTCTATTCTTTATCCATCAACCCCGGCGGCCTTACCCCTTTCATTTTACCTACTGCCTCAAGACACTTCCCACACACTCACAAAGGCTCTTTCCTCACTCCTACAAGATGTTATTCTTCTTTGCCCTATACACGAAAATCCAAGCCTTCCCTATTCTTCATCAACATTTAAACAATGCCTCAATTATTCCTTCAATCTTCCAAATACCTCTAACCTCTCCATTTAACTAACTCTCCTATCTATTTTTAAATGACAAATCCATTTGTTCTCTAGACTTTCTTAACTTGTTAATTCTAATCCAAAACTTTCTTCTTATTTTCAACAAAATTTTGTTGATAACAATCTCACCCACTCTCTCATTTGCTCTCTTTTTACATTGCTTCACCACTCTTTAACTTTCTCTTTTTCTCCATATACTCTTCGATCCTCCCTTGACATCACTTCTACTTTGTAAAAACTTCTTATATGCTAAACTTTTTCTCCCATATACTCTTCTTTACCATCATATTCCACCCAATGCTCCCTCTTCCTCCTGCACCACTTTCCTGTAAACCACAAACTTCTGACCTGAACCTCTAAACACTACATTTTTAAACCTACCCCATACCTCTTAGACCCATTGCCTATGCTCATTAGCCCATCTATCTCCAATAGCTCGTTTATATCTTACCCCAAACTGCCTCCTCTTTTAGTTTATAAAACTTCACCTCTCTCTTCCCTGATGATTCTTATTCCTTGGATCCCATCTACCTTTTACTTCAGTGTAGCTACAACTAGAAAGTGATTGATATATCTGTGGACCCCCTCTATAAACATGTACATCCTGAAGTCTACTCAACTCTGACTTTTATATACCAATACATAATCCACAAACTACTGTCATTTCGCACTAATCCATATGTGTTACTTATTTATCCTCTTTTTCTTAAAATATGTATTACCTATAACTAATCACCTTTCTATCAAAGTTCAATCAAGGGCTCCCATTTTTCATTTAAACTGGCACCCCAAACTTTACCTCCACACCCTCTCTAAAAGATTCTCCTACTTTAGCATTCAAGTCCCTACCACAATTACTCTCACAACTTGGTTCAAAAAAAGGCTCCTATACATTCACTTAACATCTCCCAAAATCTTCTCTCTCCTCTGCTTCCTCTCTTCTCCAGGTGCATACACGCTTATTATGAACCACTTCTCGCATCCAACTTTACTTAAATCCACATAATTCTTGAATTACACATTCATCTTCTATTTTCTCTTCCATAAACTGATTCATTTATCATTACTGCTACCCTTCCTTTGCTCTAACTCTCTAAGATACTCCAGATTTAATCCCATTTATTTCCCCCCACTGAAACTTCTCATACCCCTTCAGCTTTGTTTCGCTTATGGCCAGGAATCCAATACTTCTTTTCATTATAACATCAGAATCATTCTGTTTCTTGTCATACGCCACTACATACACGCACATTTAGCAACCAGTTTTATAAAGTTTTACTTCTTCTCTGTTTTAGTAATTGTATAAGAGTAAGGGGTTCCTAGCACATTGCTCCCGGCATTTTAGTCGCCTCATTACGACACGCATGGCTTACGGAGGAAAGTTCTATATATATATATATATATATATATATATTATATATATATATATATATTACATATATATATGTATTTATATATATATATATTTTATATATATATATATATCTCCACTGCACTAGCCATGGAGTCGAACCCATGCTGTTTTGGCCTGCCTCATGGTGAAGAAAAAACGCATGGAGCACTTATAAACACAAAAAAATAATATAAAACAATCAAGGAGCGTTCTCCGGTAACTGTCCTGATATAAAAGTAACTGTTAGAAAAGAAATACAGATAGCTAGAGCTTTACTTAAAAGGGATATTAATAGAGTATTCAAGAGGTTGCTAGTAGAATTACAGTAAATCATACCATTCAAATCATTATGAAGCTGTGTGTCGTCTGCAATAAATAAACAAACGGGCTTCCACATGGATAAATTCGTCATTTTTGTGGAAATTGGTGTCACGCCCCTTGTGCAGTAATCAAGAACTAGATACAAGCAGTATTAAAAAAGGGAAAGTGTTTTTGGGTATGCCCAAAGGAGATAATATGTGGACTAATAATCACAAGGGTTTTACAAAAGAGGATAACATCAAGCTGCTTTCTAGAAACCTGGAAGCTTTCTACCAACAGTGATGGGAACATAAAAAGTATTGTGCTGAATGGTACTGCCCTTGATACTGGCCATGTAGTCAGAAACTGTAAGGGCTGGAGGTTATGTCCTGGTAGTCAGTAAATGGGGGGGCTGGATAGTGCTGTCCTGGGAGACAGTTAATGGTGAAGCTTGGAGGTGCTGTCCTGGGAGACAGTAATGGTGAAGCTGGAGGTTGCTGTCCTGGGAGACAGTAATGGTGAAGGGAGGGTGCTTGTTTCCTGGGAGAAGAAAATGGTGAGTGGAGGTGCTGTCCTTGGGAGGACAGTAATGGTGAAGCTGGAGATGCTGTCCTGGGTTGACTGAAGGTGAAGTTGGAGATGCTGTCCTGGGAGACAGTATGAGTGAAGCTGGTGATGCTGTCCTGGGAGACAGTCATTGGTGATGCTGGAGATGCTGTCCTGGGAGACAGTTAATGCGTGAGAAAAAAAAAAAAAAAAAAAAAAAAAAAGGAAAAACAAAAAAAAAAAAAAAACAAAAAAAAAAAAAAAAAAAAAAAAAAAAAAAAAAAAAAAAAAAAAAAAAAAAAAAAAAAAAAAAAAAAAAAAAAAAAAAGAAAAACACAAAAAAAAAAAAAAATAAAAAAAAAAAAAAAAAATGAAAAAAAAAAAAAAAAATGAAACAAAAAAAAAACCCCAAAAAAAAAATTGTGTGAAAAAAAAAAAAAAAAAAATAAAAATAAAAAAAACAAAAAGAAAAAAAAAAAACAAAAAAAAAAAAAAAAAAAAAAAAAAAAAAAAAAAAAAAAACAAAAAAAAATGAAAAAGAAAAAGCGGAGTTTTTGTCCAGGTAGTCGGGAATTATACGCAGGAGGAATGGCTATAAATGACCTCATAGGGGACAGGGCCGTAGTGAGGGGAAACAAGGTGTAGTCAAAGATAAGATAAAAAACAATATTGAAACAGACATAACAACAGGAAAGGGAAATAGCACAACAAGAGGACTCCACTAGCAATAGTGAGGATATATTACCAAAAACAACTGGTGGCGAGGCTCCATTGTTGGTTGCTGCTAGGGAAGATAGGAATAAGACAGGTAAACATGCATCCAACAGGAATTCAGTCACAAGAAACCCAAGGCAAATGGAAAAACCAAGCCTGTGCACATACTATGACTTGGTATCTGCAGAAATGGGAAATCGGAAAAACAGATGGGACGTGCAACTATGACCACCCTAGAAAAAATGCGTGCGCCATATGACAATCATGAAGAAAAATGCAAACTCCCTTCTGTAAGCTTTTTCACCATGAAATGTGTACCTCTTCAGTACAGGAAAGCTGTGTATAATCTCTAATTTGCCAGGCACACCATCTAAAGGGGACAAAAAGATTACAAAAAACATCCAGGCCCATGGGCAAACATGGGTAGCACACAGCCACTAGCAATTACTAATTTCCTAGCATGCCTATATGTCCATCATTACATAACTGAAAACTGGCTAAAGCCTGATACTACAGATGTATATGCCAATTCATGGTTACACAACCATAACACTGTAGGCCAGACCAACAGGGGAGTTGGACAGCCATTTATACTCAGGACCAACTAGAAGGTTTCACTAACTACTTGCACCAAGGGTGTATGAAAATGGGGAATATATAATAGCTAATTCAAAATCCAGATACCTACAAAAAATCTCTCACAGTGATAAACTTCTACAGAGTTCCCCAATCAAACATTAGCCAATTTAGTCATAAACCTAGGAAGTATGGATAACTGATGCACGCATAAACAAGGATCACTTACTACTCTCTAGGTGACTTCAATATAAATCTCCTGCAAGAACAGGACCCAACATGTTACTGAATTCACAAACCAATGAGTACACTGCATGTTGCTGCTACAACAGTAACAAAACATACAAGCATTACAGGACTAGTGTTTCCCTACTTGACCACATCTGGACAACACCATATCCTTTAAATCAGGCAATAATTACAGATAAATACCACAGACCCACTACCCTACTTTCCTCATAACAACTCTTGGTTTAAAGTACCCCAAGACACTACTAAGTCACCTTCAGACTTCACATGAGGCAGCCATTAATAACTTCACAACGCAGTAACAACATTGACTGGCTCACTTGAGCTAGAAATCTTTACAGATATTGAGAATGTTTTAATAATTCTTCTAAAAAAGACCAATAACCTTTATAACAAAGCTCTGACATAAAAAAAAAACTAAACAAATGACAGCTAAGAGACTGACAGTCCCTGGCTAACACCAGCATTTCAAATACTAAATCAAAACACCGATATGAAAAACGTACAGAATGGGTCATATAACCAGAGACCAATCAAACGTTACTCGTCAATCCTAAAACCAGCCTTATTGTAAGAAGGGCCAAAAAAATTGTATTATGAGAAACAAGATTATCCACTTACGAGGTGATATAAAAAAAGAACTGATGGACCATATCAGAAATTTGGGAAACAAAAAAGATATCACGACATAAAGCGAAATAAATTAGAAAAATCGCTGAACCCGACCTCCCACCAACGAAAAAACAGCAAACAGACTCAATGATTTCTCCTCCCATATAGGACAAACATTGATCCAATAATATCCCAAGCTCAGATTACCCCACATATGACTACCTCATGGCAAACTAACCGAACACTCTGTTCTAGCTCCGACTAATCCGTTACGATGTTCCCTTATTATCAAAGCACTGGAAAAACAAGGCAGGAGATTTTAAAACCTTACCACCCTTTATATACAAAAACGTCACTAGTACTATCACCCAATCATTGCAACACTCTTTTAACAATCATTGCAATCCTCCACCTTCCTACAGTTCTCAAAAAATGTGGGTGAAAGGGTCACCCCGATCCATAAAGGAGAGGAGACCAGAGTTGAAATAACTATAGGCCAATATCAATTTACACCCTTTCTTCAAAAAATCTTCGAAAAATTTAATTCATAAACGAATCTACTCCTACTCTCATCTCCAAAACATTCTCAACCCCTGCAATTTGGATTCGGCCTAATAAAAATACTAATGATGCTATTATACAAATGCTAGAAACATATATACACTGCAATAGAGAAAAAAGAAGTCCCACTGGGGATCTTCTTTGATCTTACGTAAAGCTTTTGATACAGTTGACATGGACTTGCTCCACGTAAAATTGTCACACTATGGTATAAGAGGGCACTCCCTCAATCTACCTCAAGTCTTACCTACAGAACAGAAGCCAATATGTGTACGCATATGGGGGCAAAGTCTTCGCACAACCCAAATAACAGTTGGTTGTCACACAAGGGAAGTGTCCTTAGGCCTCTTCTCTTTTTCCTATACATAAATTGACCTACAACAAATGCTTCGCAAAATACTCAAACCCACACTTTTTTGCAGATGACACTACATACGTCTTCTCTCACCCGAGCCCAGTCACCGCTAGAACCTTACTAGTATAACACCGAATTACAGAAATATCTACCTGGATGAGGACATAACAAACTTACACTAAATTGACAAACCTACTTCATTCAGTTTGGTAACAGAGATACAGGATGGTTTACCCTTCTCTTTAGCATAACGATAAACGATCACCTATCACAAGCTAACAGAGGTGGAAATTCCTAGGAATCCCACCCTCGGATAATAGACTCTAATTTCATTACACAATATACAACAAATTTCCTAAGAAAATCTCCAAGACTGTAGGCATACTATCGAACGTTACGGTACTATGTTCCACAGTCAGGCCCTCCTGGCTCTTTATCACTCTCTTATGTACCCCTATCTCCCATATGGAATTTGTGCATGGGGCTCAACAACAATTAAACCATCTCAGACACTAATTGCCCAACAATAGGCTGCCAGTTAGAATGATACAAATTTCTCACTAAGGCAACACAACTCCACAATATTCAAAACAATCAACTCTACTCACCATACAAAACATCCATACTTATTATTGCACCTATACATACATAGAACACTTCAACTTGATTTTAACCCTCCCTTAATACAATCTATCATTTTATGCCAACCATCAACAGAAACTCATGACCATAACACAAGGCACAGATTCACTCGTTGATGTTCCTCGTGCTCCATCTCACGCTATGCAAAAACTCAATTGCCACATAAAGGCCTAAAATCTGGTATTCATTACTGTAAATATTAAAAGAAAACACTACTGTTTATAAATTAAAAGTCTCTTCTCAAAGATCACTTACTCACTCAAAACCAAATAAATACTGATTAACTGAACCTTATAACTTAGTATATCTTATAAAATGTTTCTCACAATTATATCACATAAATGTTAAACCTAGGAACCCAATCAACTTTATTATTTTTTTAAATACACTACCTACAGAATACTCCATTCTACTGAATGTACAGCAATGCAAGCAACCATATGACTGTCTTTGTTATACTCATTTTGTGCTTTATAGTTATTGTTTACAATAATGTTTTATCAATGATTTATCTTTGCTTTGTTAATTTAAGTTAATTTTAAGCCAGCCCGTAATGCATAATGCATATTAGTGGCTTGGCATGCTGCTCATACCTGATTTTTTGTATCTCTGTTTTGTATGCTTAAATTACTAAATAAATAAATAAATAAATAAAATAAACTAAGAGCGGAGAGGCTTTTTAGTGCAGGATGGAAAAAAAAATGGCAGGAGGGAAATGGCAGAAATTGTACACCAAATACAGTCATTCCTGGAGTGGAACCACAAGTCGATGGCCCTCCACTCCAAACCAACAGATACAGATTTACTAATGCCGGAAAAAATCCCCCCCAGTACCACAATACCACCAGTCCGAATGAAATTCTTCTTTGAATAATATATAAGGGTCTACAAGCCAAAGCAACAAGCAACAAATTACCTTTCATCCGTGCGACTGCTTACAGAGGCCAAAGGCAATGTTTGCGGCTTTCACTGTGACCCACAAACCCCATTTAGACCCTAATGATACTTAGGACAACATATATGGATCCCAGGTTACAAACTATACAGATGTGACTGAGTCGACGGGCAAAAGGGGGGGGGGGGTTGGCCTGTACATTGCAGAGTCACTTGTTTGCACAGAACTGCTCAATCCCTCAAATGATGTAGTGGAATTTTTAGCAGTAAAGGTCGAGAACCAAAACCTAGTCATTGGGGTAGTCTACAAGCCTCCGGATGCAACATCCCAGTAATTCCAGGAACAGCTGTTAAAAATGACCATGTCTGGAAAATCTTCCAGCTCCGCACCCAACATCTTGCTCCGGGGGGATTTCAACTTAAGGCACCTAAAATGGAGGAATATAGAAAATAATATTGTTGCAGTAATAACACCAGGGGGCAGCTCTGATGAAAACTCACACTCACATGAGTTTTTAAATCTCTGCACAAAATTCAATTTAAACCAGCAAATAATAGAGCCTACTAGAATGGAGAATACACTAGACCTCATCTTCACTAACAATGATGATCTGATAAGAAATGTCACCATATCAAAACAATATACTCAGATCACAACATAATTGAGGTTCAGACATGTATGCGCAGAGCCCCAGACCGACAAAATGAGATTAGTCACGGGAGCATTCACCAAATTCAACTTCAATAACAAAAACATAAAGTGGGACCAAGTAAACCAATCCTAACCGATATAAGCTGGGAAGATATACTAAGCAACACAGACCCCAACTTATGCCTAGAACAGATTAACTTTGGGGGCACTCGATGTATGCACAGACTTATTCCTCTAAAAAAAGGAGGAGTAGATGTAAAATAGAAAGAGACAGGCGCTCTCTTTACAGGCGACGGAAAAGAATAACAGAGCGGGCTAAAAGAGGTCAATCTATCTAAAAGCGTAGGGAGACACTGGTCAGAGAAATAGCAAACATCGAACTTAAGCTAAAGGAATCTTATAGGAGTCCCGGAATCGCGGGAAAAAACTAAAAGCCCTAAATGAAATCGAAAGAAACCCAAAGTATTTCTTCTCCTATGCCAAATCAAAGTCGAGAACAACGTCCAGTATTGGGCCCTTACTTAAACAAGATGGGTCCCCACACAATGACAGCAAGGAAATGAGTGAGCTACTCAAGTCCCAATATGACTCAGTTTTTATGAGCCCTAACCAGACTGAGAGTCGAAGATCAAAATGATTTTTTTTTTGAGAGAGCCACAGAATTGGTTAACACAAGCCTATCATTTATGTTATCTGAAGGCCCAAATGACTTCGAACAGGCGATAAATGACATGCCCATGCACTCAGCCCCAGGGCCAGACTCATGGAACTCCGTGTTCATCAAGAACTGCAAGAAGCCCCCAAACATGAGCCTTTACCATCCTATGGAGAGGGAGCATGGACACGGGGTCGTCCCACAGTTCTAAAAACAACAGACATAGCCCCACTCCACAAAGGGGCAGTAAAGCAACAGCAAAGGACTACAGACCGATAGCACTAACATCCCATATCATAAAAATCTTTGAAAGAGTCCTAAGAAGCAAGATCACCACCCATCTAGAACCATCAGTTACACAACCCAGGGCAACATGGGTTTAGAACAGGCGCCCGTTTCTCAACTATTGATCACTACACAAGGTCCTAAAGCATAGAAACAAAAAAAAATTTTAAA
>NW_026473032.1:0-14909 GCF_026875155.1 Cherax quadricarinatus | reverse complement strand
AACCCCTTTGGAAAAAAAACACTCCCAAAACTCTAGAACAGCAGACACTTTCTCTCCTTAAAACACGTTAAAAACTTTTTCCCCAATATCCCCCAACAAACTACATAAAAAACCACCTGGGGGTTCACTTTACCTCAATTTTCGCTCACCCATTTACTATAAGCACAGAAATACGTATCCTAATCTTAAAATAGTGATTCCAAACTAGTCATAAGTTTGCCTGTGATACTCCAATATAGAAACTATGTAAAGTGCCAAAACAAAAGCATTCACATTGCTAAACTCACAAACTAGTATTTAGTCACATAGTATTTAGTCTCTTAGTATTAGTCAACTTACTCCACAATTTGTTATAATTTAGGGTTAAGAATTAATCTAAGTTTGCCCGAAATGCCTAGCCAAGTTAGGTGTTCTAGTGACCCCCTCTGTAATTAGTATTTTACTACATGTAAACCACACAATAACTAAAATCTGTAAACCCTGCATTGTAATCCTTATAGACCTGGAGTTTACCTGGAGAGAGTTTCGGGGGTCAACGCCCCCGCGGCCCGGTCTGTGACCAGGCCTCCTGGTGGATCAGCGCCTGATCAACCAGGCTGTTGCTGCTGGCTGCACGCAAACCAACGTACGAGCCACAGCCCGGCTGATCAGGAACTGACTTTAGGTGCTTGTCCAGTGCCAGCTTGAAGACTGCCAGGGGTCTGTTGGTAATCCCCCTTATGTGTGCTGGGAGGCAGTTGAACCGTCTCGGGCCCCTGACACTTATTGTATGGTCTCTTAACGGGGCTAGGGGACACCCCTGCTTTCCCATTGGGGGGATGGTGCATCGTCTGCCAAGTCTTTGTTTTCGTAGTGAGTGATTTTCGTGTGCAAGTTGGGTACTAGTCCCTCTAGGATTTTCCAGGTGTATATAATCATGTATCTCTCCCTCCTGTTTTCCAGGGAATACAGGTTTAGAAACCTCAAGCGCTCCAGAAAATTGAGGTGTTTTATCTCCGTTATGCGTGCCGTGAAAGTTCCTGTACATTTTCTAGGTCGGCAATTTCCCCTGCCTTGAAAGGTGCTGTTAGAGTGCAGCAATTTTCCACCAGATAGAACAAGTGACCTGAAGAGTGTCATCATGGGCTTGGCCTCCCTATTTTTTGAAGGTTCTCATTATCCATCCTGTCATTTTTCTAGCAGATGCGATTGATACAATGTTATGGTCCTTGAAGGTGAGATCCTCCGACATAATCACTCCCAGGTCTTTGACGTTGGGGGTTTCGCTCTATTTTGTGACCAGAATTTTTTTTTTGTACTCTGATGAAGATTTAATTTCCCTCATGTTTACCATATCTGAGTAATTGAAATTTCTCATCGTTGAACTTCCCTATTGTTTTCTGCAGCCCACTGAAAGATTTGGTTGATGTCCGCCTGGGGCCTTGCAGTGTCTGCAATGGAAGACACTGTCATGCAGATTCCCGGTTTTCATCTGCAAAGGAAGATACCCGGGGCTGTGGCTGACATCCTTGTCTATGTCGGATATTGGGGGAAGGAACAAGATGGGAGCTAGTACTGTGCTTGTAACAGAGCTTTTCACCCCTAGCTGCCTCGGACTTTACTCTGTTGACGACTACTCTCTGTGTTCTGTTAGTGAGGAAATTATAGATCCATCGACCGACTTTTCCCGTTATTCCTTTAGCGCGCAAATTTTGTGCGCTATTACGCCATGGTCACACTTTTCGAAGGCTTTTGCAAAGTCTGTATATATTACATCTGCATTTTTTTTGTCTTCTAGTGCATTTGGGACCTTGTCGTAGGTCCAGTAGTTGAGACAACAGGGCGCCTGTTCTAAACCCGGGCCCGGGGGTTTGTAACGAGGGGTTTCTAGATGGGGGTATCTTTTTTTCTTAGGCCCCTTTTCAAAATTTTTTATGATATGGGATGTTAGTGCTTTTGGGTCGTAGTTCTTTGCTGTTGCTTTACGCCCCCCTTTGGGAGGGGGGCTATGTTGTGTTTTTAAAAACGAGGGAGACCCCCTTCCATCTCCCCCCATAGGATGGAAAAGGCTCGTGTGGGGGGTTCTTGCAGTTCTTGATGAAACAGAGTTTTTCCTGATCGGGCCCTGGGGCAAGGCATGGGCAGTCATTTATCGCCGTTCGAAGTATTGGCGCGGGATAACACGGATGGGCCTTGTTTTAATAAAATTTTGGGGCCTCCATAAAAAATTCATTTTGATCTTCGCCTCTCATTTGGGTTACCTTGCTAAAAACAAGTCTTGGGACTTGAGAGCTCACTCTTTCCTGGTCATCGTTAGGCCCATCTTGTTTAAGTAGGGGCCCAAAAATGGGCGTTGGTTCTCGTTTTGTTTTGGGCATAGGAGAAGAAATACTTTGGGTTTCTTTTTTGATTTCATTTATAGCTTTTAGTTCTTCCCCGTTTCCTGACCCCCAAAAGGTTTCTTTTGTTTAATTTCGATGTTTGCTTTTTTCTGCCCATGTCTCCCGCGCATTTCAGATATATTGACCTCTTTTAGCCGCCTGTTATTTTTTCCGCGCCTGTAAAGGGAGCCCTGTCTCTTTTTTTTACATCACTCCTCCTTTTTCTTAGAGGAATAACCTTTGTGCATCATCGAGTCCCACCGGTTTAATCTGTTCTGGGCATAGTTTGGGGCTGTGTTGCTTATAATCTTTTCCCGCTTAACGGTTTGGCTGGTTTATTGGTCCCCCTTATGTTTTTTTATTGAAGTTGAATTTGGGGAATGCCCCCGTGACTAGTCTCATTTTTTTCGGTCTGGGGTCCTCGCATACATTCTGAACCTCAATTATGTTTGGGTTGAGATATTGTTTTGAATGGTGCATTTCTATCAACATCATTGTTAGTGAATATGAGGGCTATGTATTTTCCCGTCTATAGGGTCTATTTTGTGGGTTTAAATTGAATTTTGTGCAGAGTTTAAAAAGGTTTGGGGTTAGTTTTCACAGAGCCCTCCGGTGTTATTACTGCAACAATATTATTTCTATATTCCCCATTTTAGGGGCCTTAAATTTAAAACCCCCAGGAGCAAGATGTTGGGGCAGGAGCGGAAAATTTTTTAGACATGGCAATTTTTAAAAGCTGTTCCTGGAATTGCTGGGGGTTCATCCGGGGGCTTGTAACTACACAATACTGGTTTTGGTTTTCGCCCTTTTTGCTAAAACTTCCACTACTCCCTTTGAGCATTAAGCAGTTCTGTGCAAAAAAGACTCGCAATGTACGGCCAACCCCCCCCCCTTTTGCCTGTTCACTCTTACATTGATAGGGGTAACCTGGGACCTATTTCTTTTCCCAAGGATCCTTTTTGTGGGTCTCAGTGAAAAGCCGCAACATTCCTTTTGCCCTCAAGCAGTCCACGGTGAAAGGGTTTTTTTTGTTTTTGCTGGGTTTTGACCCGTATATTTTGAAAGAAGAAAGTTTTTTGGACTGGTGGGATTGTTTGGGGTTGGGGGGGGGGTTTTTTTTTTGGCATAGTTCTGATCTGTTTTGGTTTTGGGGTGGGGCCATCGACTGTGGGGTTCCCCTCCAGAAGACTGGATTGGTGTAGTTTTTCTGCCATTTCCGCCATTTTTTTTCCTTCCTGGCACTAAAAAAATCTCCCTCTTTAGGGGGTGTGGCTACCCCGGTTTTCCCCGGCCGGGTGTTTTGTATCTTTTTGTCCCCTTTAGATTATGCTGGCAATTTAAGTTATAGCAAGTCTTTCTTACTGAAGAGGTACACTTTCAGGGTGAAAAGCTTACAGGAAGGGGTTTGTTGGCCATTTTCCTGTTGTCATTTGCGGCATGGCATTTCTAGGGTGGTCATTGTTGCACGTACCTCTGTTTTTCCAGGATTTCCCATGCCAGCTGATTACAAGTGGCATAGTATCGTTGCCAGGCTTGTTTCCGCTGGCCTGGGTTTCTGTTGACTGTATTCCTTGTTGGTTGCAATGTTTCCCCTGTCTTACTTCTATCCTCCCTAGCACCAACAATGGAGCATTCCCCACCAGTTGTTTTTGGTAATTTATCCTCACTATGCTATTGGAGTCCTCTTGTTTGCTTTTTCCTGCGGTTATTTAGTTTGCAATATTGGTTTTATCTTTTCTTTGACTAACATTGTTTCCCTACATTGGCTCCTGTCCCCTATGAGGTCATTTAGAGTATTCCTTCATGAGTATAATTCCGACTACCTGGACAAATCTCCAGCTTCACCTTTACTGTCTCCCAGGACTGTATTCTCAGCTTCACTTTCTGTCTCCAGGACAGCACCTCCAGCCTTCACCATTAATGTCTCCAGGACAGCACCTCCAGCTTTACTATTACTGTCTCCCAGTGACATCACTCCAGCGCTTACAGTTTGTGACTACATGGCCGTATCAAGGGCAGTACCATTCAGCCCAGATTTTTTATGTTCCCATCTGTTGTAGAAAGCTTCCAGTTTTTCTATGAAAAGCAGCTTTGATGTTGTCCTCTTTAATTACACTTGTGATTTTAGTCCACATGATTTTCCTCATTTAGGGGCATACCCTAGAAACACTTCTCTGTTTTAATACTGCTTGTAGCTAGTTCTTGGATATCTGCACAAGGGGCGTTGACACCAAAATTTCCCAAAATGGAGCATTATCCATGTGGAAAGAACCGTTTGTTTGACTGACCACAGACTACACACAGCTTCATAATGATTTGAATGGTTGATTTACTGCAATTCTACTAGCAACCTCTTGAATATTATATTAATAACCTTAATGAAGTCTAGATATTTGGTATTTTTTTGTTTCTAACTCTTTTTGTATATTGGACAGCTTACCGTTGATTTGATTTGATTATTAAAGGTTTAAGGTAATTTGCTGAAGTTGAACCCCTATGCACAAATACCATAGGTGAAGTTAGTGTTGATTAGAGAGTGGTATAGAGCAAGAATTCATAAATGTACAGTTATTCTAGCTAACTAAAATATAAAATAAAATAATCTCTTGCTTCTGAGAAGCAAACGTATAAATTATAGTAACTTAGAAGTTCATCTTACAGTGTTGAATGTGATTTTTTTAATTGATTACAATTTATTATTGGTCTAAAAAATTTTAAAAATAATTATATTTTCAGCTGATGTAATACAGTTAGTGGATATGGAGAGTGTGTCAATGCAGGTGACCATTCGTGGGTGTGTAGCACAAGTGAATGCTCAGCTAACATACCATAACATTATTCGTCTCTCGACCTGCGGGGAGAGAGGACGCTTCTACAGGTTCTCTTGCACGCCACCTGGTGAGGAAAACAGAGCATTAGCACCAAGATGGCGGACCGACTGTACCGGCGCATAAATACTGTCTGCATTGAGCTGGTTAGAGGATCTTTAAGCAACGCCACGATGAACGTTCTCCTGCCAAACATTATCAGGGACTGTTATGGCATCCCCAATGAAGAGCTGTATGGTGTGGCACTGAATGGTATGTCAAGGGTCTTCGTGAAGTTCATGAGGGCTGACTTCTATTCTACCATCGTCGACGAATTTCAAGAAAAGGAGGATGAGTATCAATACGGCAGTGGAAGTTGCTTGCTGATGTGTTCTAAGTTTTTTACTCTGGTTGATGAAGGTAAGAACTGTACATTTTGAGGCAACAGCCTACAGCTACAGATGTGTTCAGTGTTATGGGACTGTAACACTCGACGAGCATTGGGATGTGGAGGGCGGCCCTTATGAGGGATGCTGGAAGGATCTTCACATGAAAATGACCCTGAGGGGCCGATACCATCTTATGTTACATTGCTTAACCATAGAACACAGGTTTTTGTACACTATGCGGGGCAGAGGAAGGGACGTGACGTTTATGTTGACTCTTATGAGCACATGGTGGCACAAATGCCCAGGAGACAGGGCCCTAGGCATCAGGAGACAGCTTCTTGTGGATACGCCATTAGAAGCCGCGGACGTTATGTCGGGGTGATGTGGAAAGCCGGGGTACAGGCCTATGGAAGTTGTGAGGAGGTCGACAGGGCAGAGCGTGGTTTTGGAGACGTGTTACACTACCAGTGGAACACGGGGGGGACGGGGAACTATCGCTGTCAGACTGACCGTTTAGATACTGCAGAGTCAGCTCAGGACGCGGGATTTTGGAGCTGTGTGCTGAAGGATTTTTTGGAAGAGTCGGTGCATGGGTGGGAAAGTGATGTGAGGTCAGGTGATGACAAGGTGATGGATGAAACAAGAAGCAGGGTAAGGAAGACTTGTGTGAGTTCGAAAGGAGAGCAATGTGGTGGTGGAGGTCCATCAAGACGATGTGGTTGCAGAAGAAAGAAATTATGTGTTGTAGAGGGTAGCTTTCCCGCTAGAGATCAGCGGGGCATCAGACATGGACGAGTCCTCACACAGCACAGGAGGCTGGGAAGAAGATAGTGGGCAGCTGTGTGGTAGCAATAGCAGTCCCCCGGGAGGAGGGGGGGGGCAATGGGGAATCTAGGTGGGGGGAAGGGACGGGAGGGGTTGGAGGGCAGGAAACGAGGGATGATAGAGAAGAACGAGTAACTTTGAAAGGAGGACCAAGTAAGCCTCAGCGGCACAGGGGTTAGCGCCATCTTGTAAAATTCAGGTGTTGTAACTGTTCAATGTAAACGGGTCTTAAATACCGAGGGCAAGAGGGTATTATGAGTTAGAGTGGCGTTTTGAGGAGTTTAGTTTGATGTCTGTTTTTGCAGGAAACTAACCATAGGTTAGGATTGTGAGTTGTTGTTGGAAAGGGTAATAGGGTTGTTTACAGTGTGCTTTGAGGTTGAAAGGAGGTGTTGGCTGTGGCGGTAAAGGAGACCAGAGTCATTTGCGTTATCTGGGTTGGGAAGGAGGGGGGGGTGGGTTGTCAGGGTGGATGGGTTTTGGCGGGGCCAGGAGGGGAGTTAGTTTGTGGCTGGGGTTCATGCAAGCATAGTAACACTGAGTGAAGGTGGATTTTGTACGCGAGGTTCTGGTATATCACTTGAGAGGCTTTACTGCTTTTACGGTGTGGTGGGGATTGGAATTGTCTTTAGGAGGGGTGATTGTGATGTGGTTCCGGGAGGGGTTCGGCGTCTGGTTTTTGGGGCTTCTGCAGGATGTTTTGCGGAGATGTTGGAGTGGGAGATGTGGTGGGGAAGTAGGGGTTATGGAGTGGAGCACACTTTTATTCATAGGGTTAGATGATTTATTGTTAGGCAGGGCATAGGTGTGGAGAGAGGGGTGAGGACTTATCGATGTGGGTTTTCTGATCATCGTGCTTGTTATCGCAGATTTGAGGGTAGAGGGCATGTGAGAGTTTATGCAGGATACGGAAATTAAATGTGAGGCTACTTAGGGACGAGGGTGAACCCTACAGGGTTTGAGATGGTGGAAATCCTTTTGGGAAGACTAGGAATTTTGGAAAATAGATTTCCTGGATTGGTGGGAAATGAGGGCTAAAGTTGAAATTGCCGAAATTTTTTAAAGTCGGGTAAGGAGAGGCTAGGTGGAGCTATGGCCTACAAAATTATCTGAGGTCAGTTAATTGACTGTTTAATGCAGAGGAAAGGGTGGGGCGGACACAGTGAGGACATGGACGTTTGCAAAATAGGTTGGCGGAAATTCACAATGAAAATTTGAGGCAATTCGAGTTAGGGCAGGCCAGGGTTGGAGGATGTCTTAGGGGAGATAGGCATCGAGGTTTTGTATTAGGAGGTTTAAGGAATGGCAGTGCGAAGACCACCTTGGCGTATATTGAGCAGGTACAGGGGGGGGTGGCTTTGAGGAGGGTCAAGGCCTATCCACCACGGAAAATATTAGGTTTGTATGCAGATTTTTGGTTTAGGGAGAAGTGGAGGGGGTTGGCGGAGGGAGGGGATGTGGGTGAGAGGACGGTTTTTGGGATGAAGGGTTTAATAGGGTATTAACGGTGAGCAGGACAGTGACAGAATCGAGGGTAGTATTAATTAGAGGAGGTGGAGGAGGCAGTTTTTGGGACTTTGTTTTATTTTTTGCCAGGGTAAAAACCCCAGGCAATAGACGAATACCAAACGATTTTTATAGGTACCATTGGGGGAAAGTGTTCGGCATTGTCTGGGTGGGGGTTTTGAGCTTGTATGTTAAAGTAGTGGGAGGATGGGGGAGGGAAATCACAAAGAACGGGTGTCACGGTTTTAGTGCCCAAAAAGAAGGAATGCCGAGTTTTGAATGATTACCGTTTTGCAATTACGTTAATGGCTCGGATTACAAGATTTTTGCTAAGGTTTTGGCGCCAACAGAATGAGGAAAGTGTTGGGTTTAGTGTTACATAGGGGACAGTTGGGAATTCCTGGAAGAAGGATGAGGGATGGACATGGTTTTTGATTAGGGATGTTCTAGAGAGATGTACGGGAGGGGGAATACTAGGTTTAGATTGATGAATGCTTATGATTGCGTGGACAGAGATTTCTTAGGGGTTTGCTTAGAGAGGTTGGGTTTCGGGAGGGGGTAGTGAGGTGGGGGAACACCTGTATGATGGGGCAGAGGTGAGAGTACGGTCAATGGGTCGGTGGGTGAAAGTGTTCCAATGGAGAGCGGTTTGAGGCGGGCCTGTCCAAAGTCACAGCTGCTCTTTGCGTGTGTGCCAGAATCCTTATTATGAGTCGGTGAGAGCAGTAATGAACAATCAGGAGATGGAAAGGGTGGCGTGGGCAAAGGGGGCATCGGTTGGGTATGTGGATTGATATACTGTTTGACTAAGGGGTAAGGAGGAGTTAAGGAGGGTGGGTAGAGTGATTAGTTGTTTGGGTAAGATACCGGAATGAGAGGTTAATACGGTGTAATCAAGGTTACTAGGAGGTCGGTTATTGGATAGGGGGGCTGGGGATGGGTTTAGGGATGGACAGGTGGTTGACAGAATCAAGGTATGTGGGATATGGATTTGGCGGAAGTGCAGGCTATGCAGAAGGGTAAATTCGGAGTCTGTCATGGGTTAGGTTTTAAGTAGACTAGGAGGTTAAGTGCCGAGGGACTTAGCTTTACATCAGAGGGTAGTAGGTGGTAAATTCACTTGTCTATAGCAAGGTATGGGGGGTGGCAGAGGTTTTCCTTAGAGGTACGAGATATTGTGTGGAAAATGCAAGAGGAGGGCTGCTGAAGTTTGTGTGGAGGATTGGCGAGGCCCATGGTTAAGTAAGGAGGTAGTTATGACTGGATGTTCGAGTGGGGGTTTAGGTTTAGGTTTGTTGCCTTTAGGATCTGAGAGTAATGGCTTGTACTATATCAAGTGGAGGGTACTATGAGGGAAGGGGGTGTGTGAGTGGGCGCTAAAGTAGGAAGAGTTAATGGAGGAGGCAACGTAAATGGTGGAGTGGGAAGGAATTGAGGGTTTGTGAAGATATGTGAGTTTTATTGTCAGTGCAAACAGGTGAGATAAAATCAAAGTGAAACGGTTTGTTTGGTAAGGGTAGTGAAAAGGTCAAAGGGAATTATGCATGGGGTGAGGTAGCCGTGTATCCAACGTATGATTTGGGGGGTTATTTTGGAAAGATTCTTAGTAAGTTGGATACCGGATAAGAGTAAGAGATTGAGTATATAGGTTTATCTGGGGATTTTATTTTTTCTGGCTTCCAGGAGGTTGTTAAACGGAGTATGGGTTTTGGAGAGGCTTTTTGTCAGTTTTGTTGGTGATGTTGAAACGGCGTTTCATGTGTGGTCTTCTTTTGTACCTCCTTGGAGGGGGTGAGATCCATGCGATGGGTGGGGTTATCAGACTGTTGGGGGGGGGGGGGTCGATTGCCGACTTTTAAAGGGCTTTACTACTTGATGTAAGGGGGACGTGCTAGGGATGTTGGAAGGGCTATAATGTAGATCATAGTGGATTATCTGACATTTCATGGGGAATGCGGGAATTAAGGGGTTGATAAGAGGATACTTAAAAGCTTGGCGGCTAGATTTCTATAGGACGAAGTGTAGGAATAGTAGGTTTAGGGGGCCGTCTTGGGAAAAGTTTCCCGAAGGTATATTAGGACCTCAATGTGGGTTCCCTTATGGTGGGGTCCCTGAGGATGGAAAAAGGAAGTGGTCTCCTTATGGGGGGATGTAAAGGGGGGGGGGTTGTTTGTGGGTATCTGGAACTGATTGTAGTGTGTATGAGGAGGTAGTGAGAAATTTGGTATGGATGGTACGCCATGTTTCACGAGAATGTTTTGTCATAGTGAGATTATAGTGTGGGTTTCCAGGGTTACATTTCTAAGCCTGATGTTATGTTCACTGGGTTTTAAAATTTCCTTGAAAGCCAGGTACGAGCCTTAGGTTCTCGTTTTTAAGTAATTTAGTTTGGCACGTGGTATATCATACACAAAAATTTCTGAGATGCGCAGCCTTATCCTTATTTACTACTCTAGTCTTCGTGTAACTTTTTTTGTAGATGAGAGTTCTATGTGAAAAAATTTATGTGTATGTATAGGTTTTGGGTCTATACCATGTTTTTATTGGGGGTTAAACAACAAAGTCTTGTGGACAAGTTTTTCGGTTATATACATATGTGGGAGTATAATTATGTATAGGGTTTGGTTATATACCCTTATGTGCCGGGTTTGTTATAAATACTTGTTTTGGTTCTTTTATTATTGTATTTTACATGCATGCTTGTTCTGTTTTCTGTAATCAACATTATTGTATTAGAGGGTTAAACTATATTAATGATAGTAAAATTTACTGTTTCTCTATGGTTATTGTGTAAGGAATCATATGTTCCTTCCGGGTTCCTATTGGTTAGATCTAATGTACCATAAACTTAACCAATAATCTGTACCCTGTCATAGCGGGTATGTTAGGGGTTTTGTTTTTGTTTTGTAGAGGTTATGCGTTGTTTTGGGTTATTCTTGTGATGTTGTACATTTGTGGATGTTTTTGTTGTAATAGGACAGGTACAGTATTCATTTTATTTTGTTACAACTATGTAAAGTTTTCTTTTAGGTTTGTGTTTCTTCCGGTACAATGGCCGCTGGCAACTATTAATAACTGATAAACTTTAGTGAGGTATGTTTTAGCGTGTATTGTGTTGCTTATAACAAGATGTTATATACCTTGTTCCCGCAAGGAATATCCTCGGTACTAGTAGAACAAAAGAATGTTTTGTATTCCTGTACTTTATTAGGCATACTTTGTACTTTTGTAAGGTTTCTAATAATTAATAAAAAAAAAAAAAAAAAAAATAATCTTGGATACTCATTATATTTGTTATTTATGTGGTGTGTATATTCTTATTCTTATTACCGTTGTATGTGTATAGGAATGTAATGTTTCTTATCTGTTTTAGTCTGTAAATTTATGTTTTTGTGTCTTGTTCATGCACTACAATCTTAGGTCATACTATTAAGGTTTTGATGAGGTTAGTGTATGGACATTCAATTAGGTTAATTCAAATGTATGTTATTTGAAAGGGGACTGTTCATACGGGGGGTGGGGGGGGGATGTGTTCAGCTGTGTCTGCACTGGCAATATTGATTATTATAAAAAGGAGGGGTTTGTAGGGTAAGCATATGGGTGGGGGTTATGTATTTGTTGTAATATGGCCATGATCTATGGTGTCTTAAAAATGTTCGGGTTTGTGTACTAGAGGGTTTTGTATTATCTACCTCTTCAAGGGGGCTCTCCTTGGCGTGGTGATGAGGCTTTGGTCTGAGGAATTAGCCCTGTCGGTCTTCTTCCTCAGGACCGAACCTTAATTACCCCCCATTCTCCCCTCCCTATCCATCCTCCCCATCCTCCCCTTTTTCCATTCCTCCTCCTCCTCCTCAACCTCCCTTTTGCCCTTCTATTTTTAGCCTCGTGAGTTCTCCCACAGGCCGCGCTAGTCCTGGAGTAGGGGAAAGGACACCGGGGTCCATCCCATTCGTGAGGTTTCTGGCGTGGACGTAGTTTGCCGTGGAATCTGGATTGCCTAGGGATGTCCCGACCCTCTCCGGTATCCCGGAGTAGCTATTGGGGGTCTTTTGGGGATGGTTGTATCTCTGGAAGCCAACCTTTCGGATTCCGGGGGTGGTGGCTGATAGGAGGTATGCTTTGTGGCGGAATATCCGCGGCGCCCTCTATTTTGTTTCCGGATGTGATGTATAGATTATCTCCGGCAGTGAAAAATAATCTGTCTGCAGGAGGGAATAATGTGTAAATTTATTATTATTGGGGTTTAGGTTTGTGTGTAGCGTGTTTTTAGGGTGATATATAAGATGCTAATTACTATCAAGAACTGTTGGTGGTTATGAGTGGTGACGGCAGACACAGTTACTAGGCATGTGGGGGGGGGGGGGTTGAAGTGTCAGCGGTAGTGTCTTAAACCCACCACCGTGCACGATATTAATTATTACCATAGGGTATATGAGGGTAGGGTGGATTGTGTTCTATGGTGGATGTGAGCCATCAGGTTCAGACATTCCTTGTATTATAGTGCCAGCCGTTTAGCTGGTTGGATTGTGTTTATATATATATTGTCATTGAAGTTTTTAATGTTTTTGCAAATGTGTATGTATAAGAGTTTTGTCACTGTGTATTTAAGGTGAAAGTGGCACGTTTTCATGGGGGGGGTGTAAGCTTTACTGGGTGGGTTGTATGTGTATGTATATGTATGTATATTATATATATATTTGTGTGTATGTGTATATATATATATATATGTATATGTATGTATATGTGACCACATTTTCATGTGAAATACAGTACGTACAAGCGGTGTTTGATTTGAGTGCAGCAGCCAGTTCTGTCATTATATATGTGCTTCTTCAGTACTGTGTAGTCACAGTTGATTATTGTTCACTGCCTGTATCTTGTTACATATTGATTATGTACCCATATATTTTTGTACCTGAGTTTTAAATAAAATATAAAAAAAAAATAATCCTAAATTGAGGATAATTAATGTCATGATTATTCAGGTTGGTGATGGGGTTAGTTTTCAATGTGTGTGTGTGAGTGGGGGGGGGGATGATGGGTCACCTGTGTTGCAGCACAGGTTTCTTAATAAGGCATATTGTAGGTCTGGTGTATTTGTTGCGAGTTGTATTACGGGTGATTGTCATTAACCTTGCTGCATTATTGTGTTGAGGTTGTAATTTTAGGAGTTTTATTTATAGCCATTTTGTGGCCTTTGCTATTATAACTTTATTCCTTCTTAAATTGTGATATGTTTTAAAAACTTGTATATAGTAGACTGTCAGATGTTGCCTGGATTGTTTTGTGTTTATATATTGTTTTATTGATGTTGTCCTTGTTCATTTTTTTTTTTTTAATTTTAAGTGAACAAGGGAATGTGGACTGTATTCATTGGTGGGGAGAGGGGACTGTAAGTAATAATGGGTAGGTACCATTATATCTATGAACCCTTGTGTACTTGTGAAACAATGTACGTACGGCAGTCTGTAGGTTGTGTTAAGTTTATTTTAAGGGCCTTATGTATGTGCTTATTCAGTAGATTGGGTAGTGAATGTTATTGCTCATCATCAGTGTCAGTGTTACATATTAATATATGTACCTATAAATATTTGTACATGAAGTTTTAAATAAAATATAAAAAAAATCATTTTTTTTTATATTTTATTGAAAAACGCAATACACAATTATACATGTAGACAATGTAAGCAATGAAACGTATCCATTATATATAACAAAAGAAAACTCCACATTCCCCATTTTCGCCGCTTGACCTGAGCAGAGTGCGGACGTGGGACTGCTGCCCTCTGCTGGCCATTGGACGAGACATATTTTCACAACATGGCGCAGTCTGTGAGAAGACGTATGCACACGGTGTGCCTTGAATTGGTGCGTGGTGCAATAACGCCTCAGTCTGCACAAGTGCTTTTACCGCAAATTATCCGTGACACCTATGGTGTTGCGGATCAAGAACTGTATGGTGTGGCGCTAAATGGTGCCTATCGTATTTTTGTCAAGTTGAGATCAGCTGGAGTGTATGAACGGCTGGTTGACAAGTACCAGGACAGGAGCGTGGACGTTAATTCAGCGATACGTGTTCGACTCATCGACGTGTCTAGGCATTACACATGGGTGAAAGTCCGAAATGTGCCATTTGAGGCGGACGAGACTGATCTGCAGAATGTATTTGAACAGTATGGACCTGTACACTTGGCTATGGCTGGTAAATGGACGGATGGGGCGTATGCCGGCTTGCCAGATGGTACGTTCACGATCAAGATGACGTTGAGGCATTCCATCCCGTCTTACGTCATACTGGACGCATTTAGGACGCAGGTAATGGTGTACTTTTTTTAGCATTCGTCTCTCGACCTGCGGGGAGAGAGGACGCTTCTACAGGTTCTCTTGCACGCCACCTGGTGAGGAAAACAGCATTAGCACCAAGATGGCGGACCGACTGTACCGGCGCATAAATACTGTCTGCATTGAGCTGGTTAGAGGATCTTTAAGCAACGCCACGATGAACGTTCTCCTGCCAAACATTATCAGGGACTGTTATGGCATCCCCAATGAAGAGCTGTATGGTGTGGCACTGAATGGTATGTCAAGGGTCTTCGTGAAGTTCATGAGGGCTGACTTCTATTCTACCATCGTCGACGAATTCCAAGAAAGGCGGATGAGTATCAACACGGCAGTGGAAGTATGCTTGCATGATGTGTCTAAGTATTTTACTTGGGTGAAGGTAAGGAATGTACCTTTTGAGGCAACAGCCTACAGCCTACAAGATGTGTTCAGTGGTTATGGGAGTGTACACTCGACGAGCATGGGAATGTGGAGGGACGGCCCTTATGAGGGGATGCCGGAAGGATCCTTCACACTGAAAATGACCCTGAGGAGACCGATACCATCATATGTTACATTGCATAACCATAGACCCCAGGTTTTTGTACACTATGCGGGGCAGAGGAAGACGTGCCGTTTATATGACTCTTATGAGACATGGTGGGACAATGCCCCAGGAGACAGGGCCCCAGGCGTCAGGA
>NW_026473031.1:0-10852 GCF_026875155.1 Cherax quadricarinatus | reverse complement strand
AAAGGGGGGGGTTTTGGGAAGCCCCCCGGGGGGAAGGGGAAAGCCGATTGCCAAACCCTTTTGAGCAAAGATGGAGGCCTTTGAGAGATCATTTATCCTTTATGAGACAGAGGTCTATACTACAGGTGAGTGAATACACAGTCGAAGTAGCACGGACGGACTATGACGAACGAAGGGCAGAGTGTAAAGCAGAGTTGAGACTCTGCAGGCAGTTAATAAAGACTTTGAAGGTCGGTACAGCAGGGGCAGCAAATGTTTCAAGGAACATGAACAACAGCACGCCTGTTAATGTTTTGCCCAGATTGCCCCAGTTGAATTTACCAACGTTTGACAGAACCTTAACAGAGTACATTGCTTTCTGGGATCAGTTTAAAGCCCAGATAGATGACAGAGATGATTTGTCAGATGCTGTCAAGTTACAATATTTACGTTCACAGCTCAAGGGTAAAGCCTTGGACTTGGTCCGGCATTACCAAACCACCGACACCAATTACCAACATGCCAAAGACCAATTAAAGGACACGTTTGGCAACACTGAGGAGATAAAGGTAGCTATACTTTATCGGTTGTTGGATCTAGAGGCTTGTCGCCATGACTGTCAGAGAAGTTCCGAATCGAAGTTATGAGTTTGACGAATAGTCTTAAAGATTTACATGATTGGGGTAAGTCAGAATGGTTCATCAGTCAGGTGATTCAGAGGAAACTGGCTGGCACTACAGTGCATGAGTTGCACTTAAAATATCGGACGAACCGGTTCACAATACAACAGATCGTTGAGGGGTTGGGAGATCTCGTGTCTCACCTGAGCATAGGTCGGGGGGAGAAATTGCCGACCAAGGTGGAATCGATCAACCCCTCCAGATACTCGAGAGATAAAGCTAAACCACCTCCTACTAGGGTTGGCTCATATTATGCCCAGGACAAGTCCTCCACCCCCAGAGCCAAGGGAGAAGTCATTCAAGCGGCCAGTAAGAGACGGTGCGTGTTTTGTGAAGAAGAACATGCTAGTTCAGGGTGTTCAAGCTTCACCACCTATAACCAAAGGGTTCAACGACTAAGGGAGTTGAGACTTTGTTTCAAGTGTTGTGGAGAACATTTTGCCAGGGACTGTAATGCCCAACTCAGGGAGTGTCGGGGCTGCTGGAAGGGTAAGCACCACAGTGCACTGTGTCCTAATGACGCCAGATTAGCACAAGTTAAGGAGAGCAAACTGCGAGAAAGGGCGGAGAGCAAGAACAAGTCTGAAGTAGTGATGAGTGTGGCGAGTACGGCACCGAGAATTTGTTCTGGTAAGCAGTTTCAAGGTTCGGTGGCCTTGCCCACCATAATGGCGGTGGTTGCAAATGGGAAGAATTCTGAAATGACCCGTTTGTTCTTCGACAGTGGGGCACAGAGATCCTTCATAGTGGAGAGTCTAGCAACTAGATTGAAGCTGGAGACAGTTGGTAAAGTTGACATGAAGGTGGAAGGGTTTGGTGGGGAAGTCCCACGCAGGTCTTATCCAGTAGTCAATGTGACGGTCAGGTTAGCCGGGCATCGACGGGAAATTTCAGCCTTGATAGTGAAGAGGCTGCCCAATATCATTACCACTAAGGGACTGGCTGCAGCAGTCAAACGTTTGAGGGAGTTGGGTTGTGAGCTAGCAGAACCAGACATTGCTACAGACAACGTTAGTAATGTAGGAATCTTGGTAGGAGGGGATTACATAGACGAGTTCGTGTCTACGAGAAGGGTTATCAAGGAGGGGGTTGGCCTGTACAGGACTCCAGCGGGGTACATCGTAGGAGGCAGAGTACCAGCTCACTTCCCTGCGACCCTGGGAAAGGAGGGTTCTGGTATTACAGTGACTGAGGCTGTACTGGTGATGCGGATTGGTGTGCACGAAGGTCTGTCAGAGACACAAGTTGGCATATCCGACAGTGAGCCGGTCCATAAACTATGGGACCTGGATGTAGTAGGGATTAAAGGTGACCAGCCGCCCCGCGAACACAAAGAGACGTATCGAGATTATTTATGTATCCTGAGGAGTTCGAGGACCTTGTATAGCAGGTGTTGTTACCAGGTACTTCATTATGAGTTGTCTGACAACAGACAAACAAAATTCGCCATACGGTGGTCTGTTGCCAGTCTTCATTTGGTACATATTATATGCATTGAGCATTGAAATGTCCATGAGATGGAAGAAAAGTTTCATGCACTACTTGTAACTTTTACGAACACAATCAACAAAGCCAATTTGCATATCACATTTGCCAACCAAGCGCATGTTTTGTGTATAATCAATCACTGTCACTGGTTTTCGAATACGTTCATTAGTCACTCGATCATCTTTGCCACTGTCTTGCATTTCGTTACGGTGAATGGTTGTCAACAATGTGACATCTCGTTTGTCATGCCACCGTAATGCCATGATGTCACTGGCAGTTAACACCTGCACATCATCACCACGAGCACCTGCATTGAGCCTGGGCATATGTTTACGATTAGAACGCACTGTGCCACACACGTCTGTCTTCACTCGCAAGAAATCACTGAGAAAGGGCTTGTGTACCAGTTATCGGTATATAATGTATGCCCCTTACCAAGATAAGGTGCCATCATGCTTCTCACTACGTCACCTGAGATACCCAATAACATCTTGGTATCTTTCAATGTTTTGCTTCCTGTTATTATTATTATTATAATCAAAAAAGAAGCGCTAAGCCACAAGGACTATACAGCTTTGCTTCCTGTGTATACAACAATATCCAATACCAGGCCACTGTCACAATCACTGAGTACAAACAGTGGACCCCCGGTTTACGATATTTCATTCCAGAAGTATGTTCAGGTGCCAATAATGAATGAATTTGTTCCCATAAGGAATATTGTGAATTAGATTAGTCCATTTCAGACCCCCAAACATACACGTACAAACGCACTTACATAATACACTTACATAATTGGTCGCATTGGGAGGTGATTGTAAAGCGGGGGTCCACTGTATACTGCTTGAATGATAGCCTACCTTTGAACAAAATCAGACTCGTCAATTACAAGATTCTTGAATGGATAAAAGTACATGCTGAGCTTTTGTTTGAGATACATAAAAACATTTCTAATCTTGTATAACCTGTCACTTCTGTCAGGCCTGGTTTTGTCAGAGAAGTGCAACATACGTAACAGTAAGATAAACCTGTTCACTGGGATGATTTCACTGAAGACCGGGGTAGAAATTAGCCGATCTGTGGACCAGTATGCTTTTATATTATGCTTATAGACATGAGGCATAAGCATTATTGTTGCAAAAAGCAAATACATTTCTCCAACAGTCGTCTCTCTCCACTGGTGTAGTCTTGACTGTGGTGATATGATCGTATTTGCCATGGTGTACTCAAAATCCTTGTTACTTTCCCTGACAATAATTTCCATCAAGGGCTGGTCAAAGAATATTTCAAAAAATTCCAGTTCATTGGCCATGATTCCAAGGGGACAAGTAGGTAGAATTCCACTGTTAGAGTCATCAAAGTGGTGGGGCTTAGGAACAAAATTGGGATTTTACTGCCAATCCCAGATAAGGTTTGCTGGTGGATACTGGACATCATAGGCTGGTTGTGCAGGTAGTTGTGGTTATGGTGGGCTGGTGGCTGACGCTCTGCTTTGTCCTTGAACTGCGGAGTCAGCAGCGTGTGTCCCAGCCTGGGCTGGTGAGTCACCCATGGCCGTGGCACTACCATCACCACTACCACCATCTACTGATGCCTGTGGTCTATCCATGCCAAGTGTAGCCACATCATCCTCACTATTACTGTCTATACCTGGTGTAGGGCCACGGGATGTACTCCATCCCCTGGGCACGGCATAGGGTACACTACCCGAGCGCATGCAGCAGCGTACATACCGACGCTTCACTGGTGAATATGTTTCCTCACTATCACTACTCGAATGATCATCAAGAGCAATAAAATCACAATCCACGTCACTATCATCATAATTACTGAAGTCAGAGGCCTGGCCACGTGAAAATAATAGTTTTCTCTTGCGTTGAGGTACAAAAACTGACTGTGACTGAGGAGTGCCCACACCAGAGTTAGAAGGTTGAGGATCGTCAGGGTTTTCTGCACTATTATCGATATCCTGGTCATTCCTTTTGGTCACTAACTGATCAAAGCCAAAGAATTTGTCTTCATTTCCACTTCCATCAGTGTCAGAACTATCAGATAGGAAGAGGAGAGTCCTAATTTTCCTTGGAGTGAGAGCTGCCTTGTGACGAGACATGGTGAACAAGGGTAACTGAGCCTGCATTCCCACAATGCTATGCGGGCGCCTAGAGTTTTTGTTTATGGCGCACACCCACCACGCAGACCCGTTCTCTCACATGTAGGCCTATGAGTGTTTTCATGCTAAATTTGACGGTGCTAGAATTTTGGCGTAGATCTACGGTTTGGACACTCAACATCAAGCCGTAGATCTACGGGACGGACCCTGAAAGGGTTAATAACAAGCTTCCTGAAGGGATAAAAATACATACAGCACTTTTGTTTCAGATACATGATGTAATATTGATGGTAGAATTACCGACAGTATGTTAGATAAATGGACAAAAGTGCAACTAATGGGACATTTTATTGTGGCAATATTTTGCTCTCCAGGAGCTTTGTCAAACCATTACAAATAATACATGGACACAGAGTATATATAGGTTTAGTGTGAGGTGCAAAGCATAATATAATCATTGTAGGTGGTGGTAGTAGTTGTACTTTTACTACCACAAATACTACTGCTATTACCTACAATGATTGTATTATGCTTGTATTATGCTTTGCACCTCACACTATACCTATATATACTCTGTGTCCTTGCTTGTAATGTCTTAACAAAGCTCCTGCAATGTTGCTATAATAAAATGTTGCATTAGTTGCACTTGTGTCCTTATATCAAACACAACCTCAGATTCTAAAAATGCCTGGAACCTTGATTAATTGCAGTTGCTGCAACCCGACAAAAAAGCTGGACACTGTAACACGTGAAAAACACCCACACATCTGATACTCGACCAAGACCTGTACACTACATGATGTGGTAGTCAGTTGACTTCATAGGTTACCTGATGCTGTCTCCTACCTCACTGGTCAGGTCATCACCTTACTCTCTTGCCAGTGTGTTCTCAAACCTGTGTTTGTTAGAAAGGATCATAGTCCCAGAACACAAATATTTTCCAGATATTCACGTTTGCTCGTATCTTTCTCGACCACTTTCCTGCATCTACTGAGGTTGATGCTAGTGTTGGGTACTTGATGCAAGGAATTGGACTTTTTTCCTCTCTCAGATACCCTCAAGGAAGGCTCTTTGACACTGGTGAGGGGCTCTTGATCTAGGGAATTGAATTTGCTCCAGTTCCCTGAATTGAGCCTGAATATCTTCAGTCCCCCCCCCCCCCATTATGTGTGCTGTATAATTCTGTGGGTTTAGCACTCCCCCTTCATTGTAATTATTATAATAAAAAAAAAAGAAGCGCTAAGCCACAAGGGCTATACAGCGCTGCTATTGTAATAATAATCCTCTCTTGGACTGATTGGCCTGCCTTCATTGGACCCTTGTGAGTTTAGCTCTTATGATTATAATTGCCTCCCATTTCCCAGGCACACTATGACCTCTGGGTTTTGTGCTTCACCCTAGGTAACAAAGTTTTAGCACTTTTTGATTATAATAATAGAAAAAGTTAATGAAAATGGCACCAGGCTGCCATCTACTGTACAGAGAAACGCTGTATAGCCCTTGTGGCGTGGCTTAGCGCTTCTTTTTGATTATAATGTACAGAGAATAAACTAAATTTGTTAATTTTTTGCACAATAGATGGAACAAAGTTGTTGAAAATGGCACTTGGATGTTGGAATTATTAAATAAGTTCTTTTTTGCACAATAGATGGCACTGAAAATTACTAATGAAAAGGGCACTTGGATGACATCTATTGTTGGAATTATGAACTAAATCTTTAGTTCATTTTTTGCATAATAGATGGCACTAAGTTAATGAAAATGGGAGGATAAATTGGGGGAGACTAAACTAAATATTTTTTAGTCCACTTTTTGCTCAATAGATGGCAAAAAAAAATTGAAAATGGGAGGATTAATTAGGGGAGAAAATATTTTTAGTTCATAATTCTCTCGCTAGATGGCAGCCAAGTGCCATTCCCGTTAGTAATTTTCAGCGCCATCTATTGTGCAAACAATAAACTCAAAATATTTTGTTTGGTCTCCCCAAGTCTATCCTCCCATTTTCAAAATTTTTTTTTTTGCCATCTATTGAGCAAAAATTTAACTAAAAAAAATTGTTTAGTTTATCCTCCCATTTTCATTAACTTATAGTGCCATTATTATGCAAAAACTTAACTAGATTTGAAATTAACACTCAAACCCCCCAGGTCTTGACAGTGCTGTTCCGCACTAATGGCAACCAATGCTGTGTAGTGCTTAATGACTAAGAACTCAATTCTGTTATACCACAGATGGGTATAAAGCTGCTAGAATAAGGATTTGGCCTGCTGTTTGCAGAACAGTAGAACTTAAACTACATCAGCAGAGCCTGCTACATAGCATTTTAGGTTTCAGCAAGGCCAATTCCGTTAAAGTGAACATGCCTTTTTTTTTCACTTTCAAATGCATATAAATTTTGTTGGTTTCCAATCTATCTACCATTTTCAATTTTTTTACTATTAGCAAAAATGATAACAGTAAATTTTACTTAATATTTTGTCCATTATTATAGTGGTGATGTATTTATCTAAGGAAGTACTGTTTAAAATTAAACTGAAACCCAGTCAAGTGCTTTTACTAAAATGCAACCCCACTGTGAATTGCTAAATGAGCATAACCAATTTCATATACAAAGTGGGTTGAAAAGTTTAATTATTATTTAATAAAAAGGCGTTAAGCCACAAGACTTAAAAACTGCAGGGCAGAAGCCTGAGCATCAAGTTGGTTAATGGGAGGGGATGAGTAATAGGTTGGTAAACAGAGGGTTTTGTGAATTAAAGGCAGCAAGATGCTGGAACAAAAGGTTGGGGAGTCATAAGTATTATCAGAGTTTAAAGGGTAAATCAATTGTTAAGAAGTCAATGTTAGTTAAATTTTGTGCCTAGCAAGAGGGAAAGGGTATTTTGAGAACGAAAAAGGAGTGAAAATTCTGCGTACTCTTTGATAAAGATGGCAATTCTACAACTGAGCTAATCGATGTGGAACTTGAACACTCTCAACAAAGGGATAAGAGTTTCTCCATTAGATACATGAGAAGACGATGCGCCAAGCCAAAGGACTGAAAATTTAGAAAAAAAAGCAGGTGCACAAGGTTGGCTAAAAGGGAGAGGAAGTGAGGATAGGTCGGAAAAAGGGAGTGGATGGTAAGAAGGATAAAGTGGCAGAGGGAATGAAAGGGAAGAGAGGAAGGTGCAAAGATCTAGAGGGGGAGAGAGTGCTGCAAAGTTCATCAGAGTTTGTGGAGTAATCAGTCGTTGTCCATCAGCAAGAGGTAAGGTTAAAGGAGGGTATAGAAGAAGGGAAGGTAAAGGAGGTAAATCATGCTGTTGGAGGTAAATTTGCATGCTCGTAAAGATGTGGCTTAACGATGGCTGGATACGGGAACTTGACACTGCTCACAGAGAGGAAAGGGTGCCTCTCCATGAGATACCCAGTTAAGACGAGTGTGGCCAATGCGAAGACGGGGAGAGTGGTCTCCCAACCTCGGCACTGATGACAAGAAGACGGCCAGTAACCTATGCTCGGTTTAATAGAATGAAGTTTGTTACCGAGCAGAGTTGACCAACGTTGTTGCCAATGGGTGCGAAGGTGGGTAGCTATTGCAGCAAAATAGTCCAGAAATGGAACACCTCTATAGGAAATTGGTAGGGGCATGTACTGCTGACCGTGCAGCAGTGTCTGCCTGTTCATTGCCCTGTATATCGACATGACCAGGGACCCAACAAAAAACAATATCTTTATGTTTGGTAGAGATACGGTGTAGCCAAAGTTGGATACGGAGAACTAGGGGGTGAGATGTATCAAATTTTCGTATAGCCTGTAGAGCACTAAGGGAGTCTGATTATTATTATAATCAAAAAGAAGCGCTAAGCCACAAGGGCTATACAGCGCTGCAGGGCAGGAAGGAAGCGAGGGCATCAGGTGGCAAAAGGGAGGTGGATGAGTAATAGGTTACGGATAACAGCAGAGCAGTGGATGGTGAAAGGGTAAAGGGCAGCAAGAGACTGAGCTAGAAAAGGGCTGAGGGGGAGTGCGTAAGGTATAATCATCAGAGTTTGTGGAGTAAATCAGTCGTTGTCAAGAAGTCAATGAGAGAGTCAGGATTAAAGGAGGGTCCATCAGCAAGAAGGGAAGGTAGAGAGAGAGTAGTAGAACGAAGACGGCGTTGGAGGTAAATTTTTGCGTGCTTGTTGATAGAGAGGGCAGTCTAAAAGAATGTGGCTAATCGATACTGGAACTTGACACTGCTCACAGAGGTACAGGGTGCCTCTCCATGATTATTATTATAATCAAAAAGAAGCGCTAAGCCACAAGGGCTATACAGCGCTGCAGGGTAGGGAAGGAAGCGAGGGTATTGGATGGCAGAAGGGAGGAGGGATGATCAGCAGGTTACAGAAAACAGCGGGGCAGGGGATAGTACGGGGGTAGAGGGTAGCAAGAGATTGAAGTAGAAAGGGCTGAAGGTATCAGAATTTGTGAAGTAAGTCAGTTGTTGTCAAAAAGTAAATGAGAGAGTCGGATAAAAGGTGGGTCCTTCAGCAAGAAGGGAAGGTAAAAAAAGAGCAGCGGAGCGAAGCGACGACAGAGGTAAATTCTGCGTGCTCGTTGATAAAGTGGGCAGTCCAAAAGAAATGTGGCTGACTGATTAATGGAGCTTGGCAATTCTCACAGAGAGGAGCAGAAAGCCTCTCCCTGAGGGTATCCATGAGTGAGACGAGTATGGCCAAAGTGGAAAACGGGAGAGAGTTAGTCTCCCAACCTCACACTGGTGATAAAAAGACGGCCCGTAACCTATACTCGGTTTAATAGTTGAAGTTTGTTGCCGAGCATTAGTAGACCAACGTTGTTGCCAACGGGTGTGAAGGTGGGAAGATATTGCAGCAAAATTTGTCCGTAAATGGAATACCTCTATAAGAAAAATGGTAGGTCATGTACTGCTGACCGCGCAGCAGTGTCTGCCTGTTCATTGCCCTGTACGTCAACATGACCAGGGGGCCCAACAAAAAACAAAATCTTTATGCTTGGTAAAGATGCGGCGTAGCCAAAGTTGAATACGAAGGACTAAGGGGCGAGGTGTTTTCAAATTTTTGTATAGCCTGTAAAGCACTAAGGGAGTCTGAGAAACCACAAATTTATGACACAGGCATAGATGGGAATCGGATAAGTGCTGTAAGGATGGCATAATTCAGCAGTAAAAATACTAGCGAAGATAGTAAATGCCCTTGACGACGTTGTCCGGAAACACTGCTGCGAATCCCATGCCGTCAGAAGACTTAGAGCCATCTGTGTACACAGCAATGGCATGAGAATGAGAGTGAAAGTGGTCAAGAAAAAGGGGAGGGGAAGCGACCGTAGACAGTTGGGGTTTCGAGCAAGGGAGGGAGAAGAAAAAAGACTCGAACAGCTGGAACTTCCCAGGGGGTAGGGAAAAGTGGGGATGCTACATGTACATAGAAAGGTGGTAGTTGAAGAGAAGAAAGAGCGAATGAAGGCGAAAAGAGAAGGGACTGGAGTTTGCCTCTCATGAGATTTCCCGTGAGTAAGACGAGTGTGGCCAATGCGAAGACGGGAGAGAGTGGTCTCCAAAACCCTGGCACTGATGACAAGAAGACGGCCAGAAAACCTATGCTCGGTTTAATAGAATGAATTTTTTTACCAAGCAGGTTGCCCAAGTTGTTCCCAAAAGGGGCGAAGGTGGGAGCTATGAGCAAAATAGTCCAGAAATGGAACCCTCTTGGGAAAAATTGGGTAGGCTGTTGCTGCCCGCGCGCAGTGTTCCCTGTTCATTGCCTGTCATTGACATGCCCGGGGCCCCAAAAAAAAATAATTCCTTATGCTTCGTAGAGTACGGCGTAGCCCAAAGTTGGATACGGAGGGAAAAATAGGGGGGGAGATGTATCAAATTTTGTATAGCCTGTAGAGCACTAAGGGAGTCTGGACTACACAAATGTGGCACAGGCTTAGATGCGATACAAAAAAGTGCGCAAAAATGGCATACAGTTCAGCAGTAAAAAAGCTAGCGAAAATAGTAAATGCCCCCCCACGACGGTCGGAAAAAATGCTGGAATCGGCCATCTGAAGCTTAGATCCATCTGTGTACACAGCGGGGCATGAGAATGGGGTGGAAATGACAAGAAAAAGAGAGCGGAAGCCCCTTGGCAGTTGAGCTTTCGGAAGGGAGTGAGAAAGAAAGGACCCCACAGCTGGAATTCCCGGGGGTAGGGAAAAGTGAGATGCTCTGAACATATAAAGGTGGTAACTGAAGGGAAGACAAAAGGAATGTAGGCGAAGAGAAAAGGGAAGAGCAACGGGGGGGGCGAACGAATAAGAATGTTACTAATTGGGCCATTCTTAAATGGAAGGATTGTGGGGGTCGTGAGAGCATACATGTAGCGAAAGGGAATGGGGATCATGGGACCCACAAGGATGGAAAATTTGCTTTTGAAGAGGCTTCAACAGGGGGAAAAGCGGGGAAAAACCCCCAAAAAGGGGACAAACGTAATCCTTGGTGATGGTAGAGTTTTGGCTAGAGAGGTAGCGGAGAGGCCCCCGGGAAAAAATCTGGTCCCATAATGAGTTTTGATTAAAAAAAGGGTGAATGTAAAAAAGGGGAAAG
>NW_026473030.1:0-11035 GCF_026875155.1 Cherax quadricarinatus | reverse complement strand
GCTTAATGTATTTTGGGTTTTTTTCATAAAAAATTTTTAAGACTTCTGGCAACTATCCACATGGTGTTCCCCCTGATTTTGTCAGTGCTAAAAAATTTTTTTGTTCTTTATTATCCCGTAGTGAGTGTGGTTTCCCAAATTTTCTACATTACTGCTGGATGAATTTTAACACTAGGATTAAAAGTAAGTTTATTCAGATATACAAAAATACAGTTAAATAGAATTATCATACAAGCGCATATTGTAAAAAACCCGGGGAAAACCCCAAAAAAGTGGGGCAGAGTGACTTATTTCCATTGGGGTCCTTTGGCCCTTATTATTTAATATAAAGGTTTAATTTTTTTATTATTTAAATAAGAAACATTTATATTACAAAAAAGACATCTATACCCAAGGCATTAAGAATATCTACAATAGGGGGCCTTTAAAGGAAAAAGGTAAAATTTACCTATTTTTAGCGAAAAAAAGAAAATCATTCCCCTCCCTTTCTGAGCTACATTCACAGACACCTTTTGGCATCTTCTTAAAGGTTCACGCTATAGGCTTTTACATGGCGGGGTTGTTCCATTCCTTTATTGCGTACAAAAAAAGGTGCTTGAACCCGGGCCCACTGATGTGGGTACTAAAAAAGTTGGCTTTTCCCCCCCAAAGGGAAAAATCCCCTGACTTTGTAGCTGTAAATAAAGCATTGCCCCCTATGTGCATGTGTGTGTTGTGTTGTGTGTTTGTGGTGTGTGTGTGTTTGTGTGGTGTGTGGGTGGGTGGGGGGTGTGTTGAGGGTGTGTGTGGGGTGGTGGTGTGTTGTGTGTGTGTGTGTTGTGTGTGGTGTGTGTGTGTGTGTGTGTGTGTGTGGGTGCGTGGTGTGGGGGGTGTGTGGAGGGTGTGTGTGGGGGTGTGTGAGGGTGGTGTGTTTGTGTGGTGGTGTGTTTATTTGTGGTGTTGTGTGTTGTGTGTGTGTGTGTGTGTGTGTGTGTGTGGGGTTTTGTGGGGGTGGTGGAGGGTGTGTGTGCGGGTGTGTGTGAGGGTGTGTGTGTGTGTGTGTGTGTGGGTGTGTGTGGTGTGTGTGTGTGTGTGTTTTACTCCCCTAGTTGTTCTCACCTAGTTGAGGTTGGGGGGGGTCGAGTCCGAGCTCTTGCCCCCCCCCTTCACTGATCGCTACTGGCACTTCCCGGGTGTGTACTCACCTTTTTATCCCCTATTTTTGGTTGCAGGGGTGAGCCCTAGCTCCGGCCCCCCCTCTTCACCGGTTGTACTGGCCCCTCTCTCTCCCGTCCATGAGCTTTTAACCCCTCGTCTTAAAAAACTGTTTTGGGTTTCCCTGCCTCCATAGTAAATTTTTCTAGGCATTCCCCTGCTTCAATCATGACTGAAGAAATCTTCCTATATCTCTCGACTCATTTGTGTCTTCAACTTCCAATTGTGGGCCTCTTGTTTTTGTGTCCCCTCCCCGGAACATCCCGTCTTTGCCACCTTGTCTATTCCCGAGTATTTTATTTGTCGTTACATGTCTCCCCGACCCCCCGTCCCCCAGGAGGTAGGGCCCATTTTTTAATCTTTCTTCATAGGGGATTCCCCTTTGCTTGGGGAATAAAACCCTTTTCGCAAACCTTGTACTTTCTCTGTTTCCGACGGCTTTATCAAAATGGGGTTCCAAACGGTGCTGCAAACTCCAGTATGGGCCCCGACATAACGGGGGACGTGTCTTGATATTTCCCTTTCTAAGGTATCGGAAGGTTCTCAGGTTTGCCAGGCGCCCATATGCGCAGCGTTATTGATTATGGTGCTTCCGGGGACGCTCGGGTTATACTCACCCAAGGATCTTTCTCCCTTTAGTGAGGTTTGCGTCTTTGGCCCCGCCTTACTCTGTCTGTGGGCTTTTTTGTGCCCCTCCCCCCTCTTCATGACTTTTCATTTGGCAGGATTTAAAAACGGAGAAGCCATTTGCTGGACCAGGTGTCCATTTGTCCAGGTCTCTTTGAAGCCCTTTGCCGGGGTCCTCATCAGATTTAATTCTCCTCATTAACTTCACATCATCTGCAAACAGGGACACTTCTGAGTCTAACCCTTCCGTCATGTCGTTCACATATACCAAATAGCACTGGTCCTGGGGGACCGACCCCTGGGGGACCCCGCTCGTCACAGGTCCCCACTGTGATACATCATTATGTACCATGACTCGTTGTTGCCCCCCTGTCAGGTATTCTCTGATCCATTGCAGTGCCCTTCCTGTTATATGCGCCTGATGCTCTAGCTTCTGCACTAATCTCTTGTGAGGAAACTGTGTCAAAGGCCTTCTTGCAGTCCAAGAAGATGCAATCAACCCACCCCTCTCTCTCTTGTCTTACTTCTGTTATTTTATCATAAAAACTCCAGAAGGTTTGTGACACGGGGATTCCCTTTCCCGTGAATCCGTGCTGGTTGGCATTTATACTCCTGTTCCGTTCCAGGTGCTCCACCACTCTCCTCCTGATAATCTTCTCCATAATTTTGCATACTATACACGTCAATGACCACAGGTCTATAGTTTAGTGCCTCTTTTCTGTCTCCTTTTTTGAAAATGGGAACTACATTTGCCGTCTTCCATACTCAGGTAGTTCCCCCAGTTTCCAGGGATGTGTTGAAGATTGTGGTAAGTGGTACGCACAACATATCTGCTCCCTCTCTAAGGACCCACGGAGAGAGTGTTGTCCGGTCCCATTGCCTTTGAGGTATCGATGTCCCTTAGCAGTTTCTTCACCTCCTCCTCATCTGTATGTATGTCGTCCAACACTTGTTGGTGTATTCCTTGTTGGTGTCCCCATCTGGTCTGTCCCCCCAGAGTCCTTCCTGTCTCTACTGTAAATACTTCCTTAAATCTCGTGTTGAGCTCCTCACATACCTCTTGATCGTTTCTTGTGTGTGTGTGTGTGTGTGTGTGTGTGTGTGTGTGTGTGTGTGTGTGTGTGTGTGTGTGTGTGTGTGTGTGTGTGTGTGTGTCTGTGTGTGTGTGTGTGTGTGTGTTGTGACTCAACAATCAATATTTGCACCAATAACTCACTACAGTTGTGACCGGTGTGGAAGTGTGAATTGCTCATTACTCTATAATTTGTTCATGATTGTAGCCATGTATAAACGTAAGTAACCATTCTACAGAATTCATTACCTTTGTAACTTGTGAGCTCATTACCTTTGTACCTAGTTCAGCCATCACAACTTTGGGGGCCCAGTCCCTGGCCCCATTACGTACCTCTGTAATCTGAAAATACTTTGTAATGTATGATTGTGCCCGGACTTACTGGATTTTCATTCCCTTTGAAAATTGTGATTTTTTTTACCTTTGTAAATTGTAGTTCATTGCTTTGAAATTGTGATTCTTTACCTCTGTAATTGCTCAGCTATAAAAACTTTGGAGTCCAGCCCCGGGACCTTATGTACCTTGTAATCTTTTGACCCCGCCCACAGGATGGGTATGGGGTGTAATAAAATATTAAACTAAACAACCCCCCTATTTTACTTGATTGCTTTGGTTCCCAACCTTGAAAAAAATTGCAGCAAGATTTTCGGGACATTGTTTGTGAGAATTTTTTATAAACATGATTTAGTTCAGTTGTTTTACAGTCTTCAACATTCAGCTATCCAACTGCTGTAATTCATCCGGGCCCTACATGTTCCTTGGTCCCGCCCCAGGATGAATTTACGATTTTGTCGGGTGATTTCAGTTATCTTTCATTTTTTTTTTGTAAAGGCGGGTACAAGAAGAGCATGCGTAATCCATAGGGCCATTGTAAAAGGGGGCTAGACATAGGGTCCTGCGGGGCCTCAGTAGGTAGAACTGGTTGTCTATCCCGGAAATTTCAGTCTCATTCGTTTCTTTCGACACTGTTCCCTATCTTCTCCGACATGCATGGGTCAAAGGGGTTCCAAATATTTTTCTGATGAAACCAAGTGATGGGCCCCCCATTACATTGAACTTTAAAATTTTATTTACCCTTCTCAGTTTATTTTTTCGTGCCAAAGAGAATGGCTTCATTTTTTCCTAGGTAATGAAGTTTGTTTTCTAAAACCCATTTGCTGCAGGACTCCAGTTCCAGTGTTAAAAATTAGAATATTTTGGGGGGTCTTTACCTGACACAAACAAGCACTGTCATCTGCATACAGTAGGAGTTTGCACTTGCACTGATAGGCTATCATTGAATAACATAAGAATAATAAGGGACCCAGAATACCCCTTGGGGGAAACTCCAAGTTACGGGGGGTTCTGTTCTTTTTTGTTGTTTTGACTATTTGTTCCTGTTGCAAAGGTAGGCTTAAAACCGGGTCTACAGAACCTTACCGATAGTTTAAATTTATTACATAATATATTGTGGTTTGACAGTATCAAAGGCCTTTTTGCAAGTCTAAGGTTACCATCCCTATGGGGGTTCCCCTTTGACATTTCATTCTAGGTAATCCATCAGATTAAAAAGGGGAGGGCGGTTGAGTAGGATCTTCTAAAGCCCGATTGTAGTATGGGAATTTTTTGTCTTTAAAGGATTAACTACTTGAAAAACACCGCCCTCTCTAAATTTTAGATATTAACTGAGTAACAAAAGGGGCTATAGTTCTTACATAAACCCTACTATTTTTCTTGAAGATAAGTAACTCGGCCCCCTTGAACCCCCCCCGGTAGGGTATTAGGGGGTTTTGATGATTTTTTATGTGGCAATAGGATTACAGTTCAGAAGCACCTTTTTGGGAACTTAACGGGATGTTATCAGGGCCGGGCTTTATTTGGGGTTTAACCTGCTTATTTCTTTTGAATAAAGTCATGAGAACACTTTACACTTACTAGTTGAAAACTGTTTGGGGTTCCCTCTTTTTTGGTATAGTATTTTGAAACTTTCAGAGTCTGTTTTAAAAGGTATTTGATGCAGGGGTGTTTACTTACTAGGTTGATGCAACAGAGTGTAGTAGGAATTAAAGCAATTTGCCACCTTAGATTTTTTCGTGGCTCCCTCATTTCGATAGTGATACATGTTGACCTATCTACTGGCTTATGCTTACCCCAACTGTTTTAGTTGTTTCCAAGTTTTCTGGGGTTATGCTTATACTCTTCAATTTTTGAGCAGTAGGCTTTGCCTTTTGCCCCTTTTTAAAATCCTTACTTGTTCCCACCCTTTGGAATTCATTTAGTGCTGCAATACCCCTGTCTGTTGTTTTTAAATCTTTTTAGGCGGGTTCTGAAATTCATATTATCTAATACTCAGATTCATCCGGGTTCAGTTCTTGTTTAATCCTAACCTTTTTAATGGTGCAATATTATCAAGGATGGTAGTGAACATTTTTTTGAATTTTTTCCCGGCATCGTTTACGTCCGTGCAACTTATCTCTGTCCATCACAATTGTGTACCTTATTCCCAGTGTTTTTTTACTGTATTTCTAGTTGCCCTCATTTTTATTGTCCTGTGTAGGCCACCCTATCCTAGTGATTTTCCGGGTGCAGAAAATGATGAAAATGATCACAAAACCCTGTGGTAATGACGCTGACGATTTATGTTCTCAGAGCGGTTACAAAGTATGTGGGCAATTGGGTGGGTTTAGAACTGTGTGACCCCGGGTTTGGGTTTTAATTATTGAGTGTAACTATTTAATCCCAGAATTTGCTTATACCTTTTGCTTAGCCGTTTTTTTGCGCTGAAAACAGATATTGAATGGCCCTATTTTTGTCTCGCAAATTTTTTTCAACTCCGGACAAGACCGGAAAAGTCTTCTAAGAACTGGTCCCGGTAGGGGGCGGTAAATAGTTCCCCACTAAGATTGGGGTTGGTTTAGGAACACACTTCAAACCATAGAATTTCCCGTTTTTTTATTTAAATCAGGTTTGGGTTGTAAGCAAGTCATTTCTAATGTAGCACATACTCCCCCACCCTTTCTGTTCCCATCTAAGCGTTTTATATTGTAACCCTCTATTTTGACCTCGTCGTCAGTCACCCTATATCCCAAACCAAAATTCAGAGATGGTTTTAAAAAATGCCGCCCTAATTTTGTTAGCTAGAATCCTAATCTTGCCAATTTAGGAAGAAGCGATCTTGCATGACAAATAAAGGAAGGCCTGTTTCATAAAAAAATCATAATCATCAAAATATGGGGAATGGGTCTTTTCATTAAAATTTGGGAATCAGTGTCATCACTGCTAAAGGGAAAATGGCCAAAGTGCATTTTTTAAACAAAAATGAAAACTGGGGACGTTGCTATATTGTCATACATCCATCAGCACCCCCCCTTACACATTTTACATAAGGGGCCTTTTCTGTTTTTCAGATACTTTGTAAGTGTATGCATTGTTTGGTAGTGTTTAGATAATAAGGCGATTGTCTCACATTGACCTTGATGCATTACATATGGAGTTTAAAGGGTTTTATTCCCTACTGACCCTCATTTTCGCCGCTTTTCTGCCTGTTTTGCCTCTGCACAGTAGTTTGAGGTCCGGATTAATTTTGGGTATACCCCTTAAGGCACACAAAAAAGAGCTGTGTGCCACTGTTTTTGTTTGGGATGGGTGTTGCCAAAATTGCAGCGAAGTGACATTTTCTTTTTTGGTAGGAGGGGAAAATGGGTTGGGTTTTACTTCCCGGGGCGCTGTTACTCCATTCACCTTTTCCCGCCCCCATGACGTTTCTTTTTTCATGGAATTTAAAAAAAATATAAATATAATTATGGCACCTGTACCCCCCTAATGCCTGCCATTTTCCCCTCTTTGCTCTTTACTCAATACAATAAATTTTTTCTCTTTTCAGTCCCTAGTACACTTTTTATCTGCTTTTGCAATCAAACCACTGAATTTCTAGTAAAAAATTTCCCCTTCAAAACCCTCTTCACGCTCAAAACCCCTTCAGTTAACCCCTTATTCAACTCCCCTTCCCTCTATTCACAGTCTGGCTTCCCCAATTAATTTAACTCCCTTTTCCTTCTGGAGTCAGAAAGGTTTTTAAACCATGGTTTTATCCTTCCAAAACCCCCCCAATTCCCTTTATCGGGGTTGTGTGGGGTTACTGCCTGACCCGTTCTGCTGTTCACAATTTTTTAAAAAACTGAGGGGAAAATAACGCCACCACAACCTGACTTTCCCTTTGGGTTATAGATATGTTGGCGTTTTCTGCTATGATTCTTTTCACTGTACACTGGTCAGCTGAATATAGGTAGTACTAAAAAATTAACCCTTTACTGTTTAACTATTCATTCTTTCCCAAGACTGGCATGGGGAACCGACCTATAACCTTGGAGTTTTTTATGTTGATTTGAGATGTCTCCTGTGTTTCCCTCTCGTTAGCACTGGTCAGGTGATATGATGGTGGTACAGATATGATGTACTGTCAACAGATGAACGTCAGTAAAGATGAGAATTTCACTTCGCTAGTTGTACGTCTGGCAGTAGCTGCTGTTTGGATGCTGGTCAGCCATGTTTAAATGCTCAAATCTTTCCCTCGTTTGGCACTGAAGAAAAAAGTCCTACAGACCTGTCATTTCCTTGGAGATTTAGTTGATCAGGTTTTCTGCCATGTTGTCTTCCCGTTAAACACTCGTGCAGTTGATATGGAGGTCAGTTATTTCATTGTAGTGGAAAACGTCTCAAGTCTGGTTCACGTCTGGCAGCAGGTCTGGTACTTGAATGCCGGTCCCTCTTTTGTCATATTTAGTCCATTTCGTTGTCGTCACCGTCAGTTTTTAAGTCACTATAGGTTCCTTGCATGTTGTTGCAGCAGTACTTGCAAATTTGGCCATCACTGGAGTTCGGATAGGCCCAGGGGACGGCAAGATATAGGAGCAGCCTTGTTGCTGCTTGCTGCGGCTGCGGCTGTGGGTACGGAAGTACTATAGCTCTTAGAAAACATTTTTATTTCAGTATCAAAAAATTGCCAAAAATATGAGCCTAGCAAAGTCAACTGTTGGTTGGATTCTGAAGAGAGTTGATGACACTAGCAATTGTGGAGCGCTGCGTTGTGGAAGAAAATGCGAAACAGTACCTCATGATGACAAGGTTAGGTGTCCCATAGCTCCACTGCTAATGCACTCATTTCACACATTGAGATCCGGGGGTCAATTCCCAGTATGAGTGGAAACAGGACAAGTTTCCTTAAGGCACCTGCTGTCCATGTTCACCTTATTACGTGGGCCCATGGCCTGGTGGGAAAAGCTCTCGCTTCACATGCTGAGGTCCAGGTTAGATTCCCAGCAAAGATGGAAACATTGAGTGTGTTTCCTTACACTGGTTGTCCATGTTCACTCATCAGTGAAAATGGGTACCTAGTCGACTGGTGTGGGTCGCATCCCAGGACATAACTGACATAATTTGTCAGAAATGCTCTGCATAACAAGTGGCTTTCTATATAGTATGTCATTAATGTCAGCTAGGCCTGTGTACCTTGTAATGTACTTGTAGAAATTATTATTAGCAGTAGTATTATCATAAATAGTGTGAAGGATCCCAAGAAAAGCCAGCAAAGAACTATAGAGTTTAGGCTTCAGCTGGAGTAAACTTTGATCCTTCAACAGTTCGATGAAGGTTCCCTGAAGCTGGCAGAACTGCCAGAAAATCCGGTAAAAAAGCAGTTACTGACTGCTACTATGAACAGAAACGGCTGCGGTGGGCAGTCAATCAGATTGTGGTGCATTTTTAGGTACGTGGATACAGATCAGTAATATCGAAATGCACGAAAGGCGAACCTCTTGAGAAGGGGACACATTCAAAAAACGCCAAAACACCCACCTAATTTTTTTTGGGGTGTTTTATGCTAAAGGCCCTGGATGGCTTGTAATCATTGAGAGAACAATGAACAGTGACAAATACAAGACAACCCTGACGACTTACTTCCTTCCATAAGAACATAAAAAAAGAAGAACACTGAAACAGGTATACTGACCCATGCAAAGCAGGTCCATGCCACCCCCCGGCCTTGAACAATGACCACCTAGTCAGGTCATGTTTGCTTCAGGAAGGAGCACAGCAAGAAACATATGCAACAGTTAGGTATCTTTTTTCGAAACGTTTTGCCTACACAGTAGGCTTCTTCAGTCGAGTACAGAAAAGTTGATAGAAGCAGAAGAGACTTGAAGACGATGTAATCAGGTCCTCACCCTTAAAGTTTTGAGGTGGTCAGTCCCTCAGTCTGGAGAAGATCATTGTTCCGTAGTCTGATTACATCTGATTACATCGTCTTCAAGTCTCTTCTGCTTCTATCAACTTTTCTGTACTCGACGGAAGAAGCCTACTGTGTAGGCGAAACGTTTCGAAATAAAGATTACCTAACTGTTGCATATGTGTCTTACCTAACAACCTGTCGGTATTTTATACCATTTTAATGTTCAAGGAGCACGGCACCAGACCTGGTAGCCCAAGCTAGTCAGGTCCAACTCACACCCACTCATGTATTTATCCAACCTATTTTTAAAACTACACGTCGTTTAGCATATATGACGGTACATGGGAGTTTGTTCCATCATCCACAACTCTATTACCAAACCAGTGCCTTCCTATATCCTTCCTGAATCTGAACTTTTCCAGCTTGAAGCCATTGCTGCGAGTCCTGTCTTAAGAAAATAAGAACATAAGAAAGGAGGAAAAACTGCAGGAGGCCTGTTGGCCTATACTAGGGAGGTCCTTTACAATTCATCCCACTAACAAAAAAATTTGCCAACCCAATTTTTCAATGCCACCCAAGAAATAAGCTCCCGATGTGAAAGTCCCACTCAAATCCAACCCCTCCCACTCATGTACTTATCAAACCCAAATTTGAAACTACCCAAAGTCCCAGCCTCAATAACCCAAATAGGTAGACGTTCCACTCATCAACTACCCTATTTCCAAACCCAAAGCTTTCGATGTCCTTTCTAAATCTAAACTTATCTAATTTAAAACCATTTACTGCGGGTTCTCTCTTGGAGAGACTTCCTCAAGACCTTTTAATATCCCCTTTATTAATACCTATCTTCCCCTTACACACTTCGATCAGGTCTCCCTCATTCTTCGTCTAACAAGTAAATGTAACTTAAGAGTCTTCAATCTTTCTTCATAAGGAAGATTTCTAATGCTATGTATTAATTTAGTCATCCTACACTGAATGTTTTCTAACGAATTTATGTCCATTCTGTAATATTGGAGACCAGAACTGAGGGTGATAATCTAGGTGAGGCCTTACTAATGATGTATAAAGCTGCAGTATGGGCCTCTGGAATTCTTTTTGCTTACCTTCTTGTATAAATCCCAGTATTATTTGCCTTATTACGAACGCTTAGGGATTGCTGTCTTCGTTTAAGGTTGCTGCTACCATAACCCCAAGTCCTTTTCGCAATCTGTATGGCTAGTTCTACATCATTTTAACTTATAAGTACTAGGGTTATGGGCACTTCCAAGCTTCAGAACCTTGCATTTATCTACATTGAACTGCATTTTGCCACTTTTCTGACCAAGAATAGAGTTTGTTTAAATCCTCCTGAAGTTCCATAAAATCTACGTTTGAATCAATTATCCTACCTATCTTTGTGTCAAACGGCGAATTTGCTCATATCACTAGTAATTCCCTCATCAAGATCATTGTATATATTATAAACAACAACCCGGGCCAAGACTGATTCCCTGTGGAACGCCACTTGTTACAGATCCCCCTTAGATTAACCCCATTTATGGGGCACTCTTGCTTCCTGTCAGTGAGCCATGACTCGATCCCCGAGAGCACTTTTCCCCAATGCCATGAGCTGCCCCTTTCTTTAACAGTCTATGGGCGGAACTCTATCAAAAGCCTTACTAAAATCTAAGTAAATAATATCAAATTCTTTATCGTGGTCAACAAACCTCAAAAGCTTTACTGAAGAAAGTTAATAATTAGTTAGACAAGACCGGCCTCTTGGAATCCATGCTGAGTATCATTAGTCAAGCTATGCTTATCGAGATGGCTTCTTATAATCTCAGCTATAATTGACTCTAGTAATTACTACAATTGAGGTCGGCTTATTGGGCGGTAATTTGCGGGGAACGACTTTCCCCCTTTTAAAAAAAAGGAATTAATTCCCCTTTTCCTTC
>NW_026473029.1:0-72524 GCF_026875155.1 Cherax quadricarinatus | reverse complement strand
ATTTTCTTCATCTCATCCTCCAGAAATCACAATGCATATGCGGAGACGACCTGTACACTGACATCACTTAATCAAAGAGAAGAAATCCAGCTGCTCTAAGCTACATCAATCACGCACTGAGAGCTATATCAGCTTGGGGAAATAGATGGCAATAACATTTGCACCTGGAAAACGCAAATGATGATCGTCTCTAGGCACCAAGATGGTAATGCTGGTAGCAGTAGTAAGGAATTGATGGGAGGGTGTTGGCACCTGGAGAAGAAGTTGATATCCTTGGGTGAAATATGACTCCAAACTAACCATGAAAACCATTAGTAAATCTTGCAAACAAGGCACCGAGGAAGCCTTACAGCATCTTCTCCGTATCTGCGATCTGCTTGACAGTAGGGGTTGCAAGATTCTGTACAAGTCACAGTACGCTCACACCTTGAGTATGCTCCACTTTCTTTGGTTTGCCTGCCCTCCCTCTCACCTTGCGACTGCTTGACAGAGTAAAGAACATAGCAAAGACTCTCTCTCTCGCTAGGACCCATCCTGGATAGATCTGTCCTTTCAGCAGAGCCTTTCACATAGGAGGGATGTGGGTGGCCTTACTGTTAGTACAAAGGCCCCCAATATTGTCAAATAACCACACTTGGATCCACTTCGAGACAAGCGTGAAACAGCTTTTATGCCACAAAGACGGCCAGAAAGCAGCAACTTCACTCAGGCTGTACCCTTCTCCAGAAGATCACTCTATCTTGTGATCATATAATACCCAGGATGACTCGAGTATGGACACATTCGTACAAGCATAATGATGTCCAACGAGATAAAGTCAGTTGATCAAAAGATAAGGCTGGCCCAGCAGATGGCCCCAACTTCCATCCTGTTCCCTACTTGTATGTCTTATAAACAAATGAGCTGATGTAGGTAACAGCTCTTAGCTTGCCAATAAAGTTAGGAATCCTTAATTTTGTTAAATAGCTTTTCAATAAAGCTAGGGATAGTTAACCTTGTCAAACCCTATGTAAAGAGAGAGAGAGAGAGAGAGAGAGAGAGAGAGAGAGAGAGAGAGAGAGAGAGAGAGAGAGAGAGAGAGAGAGAGAGAGAGAGAGAGAAGAAATCTATATGTAACCTGATCCAAAACAAGTTATCATACGGCCAACAGCTACAGAGGATACGAATGAAGTTGTTCTAAGGCTTCTCACTCTCACTGGCTTCTTCAGGAGCATGCACGGAGAGGTGTGACACTCCTGACATCGGGTGATGAAAATCAGAGACTAGCCAGAGAACAGACTGAGGTGTATGTCCGGTATAACAGCAGACTAGATAAAGTGAGATAAGGATTTTATTTCTCTTTTTCGTAAAGATTACCGTGGTGTAATTACAATTTTGGTTTGCTAAGTACAAAGAAATCCAGTTAAGAATAGTTGAAGAAAAACAGAAATGAGTGTAAAGACCACCGTTTGTCCACTGATTGTTTTAGCTGGTTAAAAGACTTATTAACTTTTGAAATACATGTCTGACTACCTTAAAGAAATACCGAAAATGTCTTGAGAATTTTCATGCTTTTGAGATGAGAAAATCGCATCAATCGTGCAAATAACATAAAACAGGCTATTGAACATGTCATTAAATTAACGAATATAGTTGAATATTCTGTAATATAACCCCAGCCCTTCTGTCCTGGGAAATTTGCATACTAAATTTATGCAATCACAGCAACTAATTTTAACCCCTGACAACGTTTGAAAAGTTCCTGTAGAAGGTAAAAACCGAGTCAGGTAGTACCACACAGATTACTACAGCCAAGAAATATCACTAAGACCCTTGGGTTTATAATTCTCAAAAAGCAGAATAACTAAGAGAAGTTTCACACCCAATCTAGGAATTAAGGTATGTTTCCACATATAGAAAAATAGGAGTCACTCTTATGCACTAACATCTACATTCTAAATCCAATAGCAATAGAACAAACTAATTTAATGGTTGTGAGTAACATACGCTTATGTACCATAGTACCATTAGGACTCTTCAGTTTGTGGGTAATTGGTGGTTGGGGACCAAAACGCTGAAATGATGAATCCTGACTGGGTGTACAATGAAATAACCACAAGGGAGGACTAAGTAGTTATATATTGGTCGATCTAGGAACACTGCCGGATAATGCCCAGGAAAAATGCGATAATGATGGGGTTTGCATGACAGGGTAAATGTTTAATATGATTAATCATGGCCCAATGGGATAGAGAGACTTATACCTATGCATTAATAAGTAGGTACAAAAAGTAGAACACAAGGATTCGGGTGGCAGGTGCAGATTCCGGATAAGTGAGTGAGAAAGAATGTGATAATGGGTGGGTCTGCATAGCACAGGTCTGTCAGGGGGGTACATTAGTTTAATATGTTTTAATCACCCCCAGGGGATAGAGAGATTTATTTCTGTTTATTACTAAGTATAGGAAGGTAGTAATGATCACTTCTGACACCCCAAACTCAATCACTCTGGATAGACGGGGAGAGGCAGTACAAAAAGGATTCCAGGTGTGCAGGTGGGCAAGATTCCGCCAGATAATGAGTGTGGGAAAAAAAGAATGGTGATAATGGGTTGTCCTTCATAAGCACAGGTGCTGTCAGGGTACAAGATTTAATAAGTATAAACATCCCCCATAGGATAGAGAGAGAGAGAGGCTATTTCTGTGTAATTACTAATTATAAGAAGGTAGGGTAATGACACTTCTGACTCCCTCAACTCAATCACTCTGATAATTGGGAAGAGACAGGTAAAAGGATTCAGGTGACTGGTACAAAGCTTACCATCTCCGAGGGAGTTCCCCCCCCCCCTTTCCCCGGGCCTGCGATCTCACGACGGCGACTGTTGCTACTTCACAACAACACTAGCTGGGTTTAAAGAATGCGGTAACGTGATGGGCAGCCGGTCGCCCGAGGGAACCGGATTCCGGATAATGAACATAGGAAAAATTTTAATGGATAATGGGGGGTCCTGTATATACCATAGGCTGACATGGTAGGAGTTTAATATGTTTTAATCATCCCCCAAGGGGGAATAAGAGTCTTAATTACTTAAGTAAGAACAGAATAGAGTAATGATCACTCTGTATCTCTCCCCAAACTCTATACACTAAGTGGGAGAAGAGGGCATACAAAGATTCATGACTGGGGGCTCATCTGATGGAGTGTTTGCGGCGGCTGCTTCTTGGAGGTCATACGGTTGATATCAGCCCAGGCGCCGCGCTCCTCTCCGAGGCTACATCGGGCCATCTGTGTGAAAAAGGATAATAACCTAATTTTTCAAAGGTGAAAAGCAAAAAAAATCTCTCTTTAGCAAATATATTTATTAGTTAACATTACCATTGTTTTATCCTCTCCTCTCCCTCAGAATCAGCTAGCTTCTAAGAGCATGAAACTACGAGCAGGAGGCGGAAGATCTACCCTCTCTCGCGTCGATGCTTGACCCAGGGAAAAAATCATTACGGTTTTTTTTCTCTTTCCCCGCCAAAGATTGCAACTGTCTCTCATCTCTAGTTCCCCTCTTCTTCTTCTGTACTCTCCCTTCTTCATGACTGCTATTACTCTCGATCTTCCTATCCGCCACATTTTCTTATGTCATCTGTTTTAATCTTTAAATAATTTAAAACTTGTTTCTCTGGCATCGTATGACCATAGATACAGAGTGATAAAGCAAATCTAAGTAAAAGCGCTTATCAATCAAATAGCAAAAGACCTCCGTTTCCTGTGGGATAGTGGTTCATCAGACCTATAGAATTTCTAATTTGACTATATTGGAAGGTATGTTTAGAACCGTCTTCCACACACTTCGAAAGTTATTATGAGTTAATAATTGTTGTTTCAGACTGAAGGAAACTCCTTTACGCAGCGATAGTGGTTGTTTTTTATTATCTGCTAGCAAGATGCTATACATTTTGGGTTAAAGCAGACTATTATCTGAAATAAGGCGGTCCCCCACCTCATCTTTTAAGTAACCGAGAGATCCCTTTCCTTGAGTATTGTAGAGAGGATGATCTGTGGGGAAATAGATGTGTCTATCCATTTTCCTCAATGGTTTCCTTACCGATTTCATCAGTAAGGTTTTTGATGCCCTCTAAACAGGCGATGACACTAACGGTAATCATGAATAGATTAGTTTTTATTTTGTCTTGGTATGTTTTTCTTAAGAATCTTATACCAAAAATGGTATCAGCTTAAATTTGGCAAGTTCTAGTATCTGGTAAACCTATGTAATTAGTGTAAGTGAGGTTTTAATGGCTGGCGTCCCCGTCGTAACCAATACTTTGTTTTCTGAAAGCCTTTATGGCTTTTCTAATAGTGGCATACTCACCGCTCGCAAAAATGCTCCCGCTGATGTTATGAGCTTCGTTTTGTTGCATATTTTGATGGATTAAACAATGTCTTGCGAATACAGAATTGGTCAACATTTAAATAATCGCTGACTATCTTACTAGTGCTACTATTGCGTTGCCTCACGTCGTTTCAACAAAGCCCGCCAAGATATTTTCCTTGTGAGAAATTCATATATGCTATGAATTTTCTCATTGTAGACCTATCTCCAAGAAACAACTGCAATAAAAGGCAATGATATTAGGTATTTTCGTTTGGGGAGATGGTCCCCCACTAATTTAGTATTTTTACGGGGTAGTTTTTGATTACTGATAGCCAATAGCTGTTTGCTGTACTACTCAGATAGATCATCTAATGTATCCTGTTTGTGATAGAGACATAGTGGTAAGTCATCCGTGTAGCGAGCTAATTCTGGGGCTATTCCTAGAGTGACCCTATAAGAAGCCAGTAACCTTTTATTAGAGTCTTGAGGATTCCTTCTGGAGAAGACTGCCATTTGCGAGAAAACTCGCCATTTCTGCGGAGTTGAGAGTTTCGAATGTTATGCGAAGGCAGCGCCTCAGTCATGCAAAACCATAAAGAGAATTAAAATCCCAGTATAGCAAAAATTTACTTTACTAAGTTTTTCTCATCAAAATTGGGATTAATGAACTGGTTATTGCCTGAGCAAAACGTCCTAATAACATCAGTAAGTGAAGCCGCCTCTTATATTAGACCTGTATATGTTATAAAGCTCCCCTGAGGCATATTTAATTCTAATTCCACTTCCACTGGTTTTTAAGAAGGCATCATAGGCAAAACCGGGGAGAGAAACAAGTGAACACCATCTAGATTATAGATGTTGGGGGTATAATAAATCCTCCTATGCAAGGTGAATATGTCAGCCAGAAGTCCTACATTCACAGCTGAGATATCCTAAGATAGTCTCCTAGAGTTTGACAAGCTGTTTTCTCCCAAACCAGATGAGCATGATCGAATTTCTTCTTGGCTAATACTTTCTTAGACAGAGAACAGTAAAAGCTCTTTTTGGGGGTAACGTCTTCTCTTCGAGCCGTTTCTGGGGAGCTGCAATATTCATAAGGAAAACACTTGTTGCGGTTAATAACTTCCCCAACTTTCGGGGGGTAGAATGACTTAATTCATCGCCTTCTGTGAATTTTCAAGGGTGATTTTGAAGCTTATGTGCGCCCTGAGCCAAACTAGCCCAAAAAACCACGGGACTAAGAAGGCTAGACTACCCAGGCAAACGGTAGTGCTCCCTATTCTACCTTTAGGAATTATATCCCTGTTTTCATTAAAACATTGATTGGGGCTTTAACACTTAGTTCTTTAATATCAAAGCATATTCATATGATAGGTTATGAATAATAACAGCAAATATTACGACCTGAATTTTTCTGCCTTAAATTGCAATTATTGCAGATTGCTCCTAAAATTTAGCCTTAGGCATTAGATGGTCATGATGCCTCACTTTGTTTTTTTGGTAAGAGTAGACTCCTGATGAACAGAAGTTTCAACTTCTTTCTGTATGGCCAAATGTATAGTGCTGCTCCCTGGTCAATATGAAGTGGATAACAGGGAGTGTTCATCTTTATCCAATCCCATAAAGACAAAGTCTATCATACATATGATCAATACACAGTACCCCCCGATGGACATATCTATCTAATTATAAGTGCTATTTCTGTCTATCACATATAGCCATAAGCTATTTGGCTACGTGTCTACTGTTAATAACCCCCCTTTGGCTTACGATTATCGAGATAAGCTTCTAAATCCACAAAGGCAGTATGAGAGGGCAAAGTAGCCCTTGTGAGTATTTTTGAATTTACAACGCTTCAGCTGGGGGAAAAATCAACTTTTGTTGGTTTGTCGCATGAATTGAAGTGAGTTTTAAGTTGCAAATTGTCACTAATTCACTTAAACAATTCAAGCAAAGTGCTTATTGCGTGAATGTTTTTCTGGAGAAATTCTCATATATTTCTGGAAGTGTATTTGATTATAGCTACATGAGTCCTTTCCAACAATAACAGGCCACTGACCAGTGAATATTTAATACACCCCTACGACATAAAGTAGCATGATAGGTCCCTTCATGAGAAGTTAATCAATAAATAAATATTGATAGTTTGTTGTCAGACTCGAGTTTTGTGGATGTCACTACTCCCACTGGACATGGAGAGTCACTCGCGGAGTAATTGACAAATTTCTGAAGGCTATCACATCTTAGATAAATATCGTCTGATTTTAACCAGCCCCAGCCCAATCTACGACAGAAAAAGGCCGCCCAGACATTGAATAAAACAGCTATTTTTTACTCCTCTCGGGTTAAATATCTGATTTTTCCCTCGAAGATGTGGGGAATATTCTATATAGTCTCCTAGTATCCACGCACTCCATTCTTGCATATTACTATATGAAAACCCTTTATAATATAACCCTAGTATGAAGCCTGATCCCTCGCCCGATGAAAATTTCAGTTTCTAATCGCATGGCTAAGGTAATCCCTCCATGACCGTAAGAGCCGAGATATAATCATCTCGTGTAACTAGTTTGCGCGGGAAAAGTTATATAATGCTCACACTTGTCATCCCTCCCAGTAGCGACTGTCCTGCGCAAAATAAGGCTCAGTTTCGCGGCAATAAAATCCTAAGAGCATTTTCCATAAAGTGCTGTCCTGATAGAACAGTGAAAAACTGTAATATGTGCCTCATAAAATGTTGTTGCGAAGGACTGAAGAAATATTATGGTCGTGTTTATGAGAGGCAGGAAATTGAATTTTTTATTGTCGAACAGAATGACCTTGAAAAATTCCGACCGACTACCTCGTAATGTGTGGTTCCTCTGAAATGGAATCGTCTCCCATTTCACTCTCTTCCCTCATCAGAACACAAATTTTTTTTACCTGAAGTGAACCTTCGTTTAGCAGAAGAGGGGGAACCCAAGAAAGAGTAGTAATGATCCTTGGAAGAGGACTTGTCACTTTGTGGCGGCTGGTCCTCCATCCACTTGGGACCGCGGCATCGGCTCACTTGCTCTTGTGGGTGTGTTACGGTGAAGATTCATCGAGGAAACAGACTGATTCTGCATAATATAATAGAGAAAGTTATTTATTAATTATTTTGTTTTAAAGGAAGTAAGAGCCTACTAGACTAATTTTAACTCTAGCAATCTTTAAAAAAATGTTTACTGTAAAAGTATAAAACGGGAAAGCTAAGCAATCTATGGAATATATGGCGTTCTCAAAATGATTTTTATTCTTGTTTAGTGAGAACTTTTATAAACATATCTTAAAAATGGTTTTTGACTGTTAATAAAAATAATTGATTAAGAAAAGAGCGCTGACCTCTTCTTCTGGCCCTCCCCCCGGATCATCTGCTTGGAGTATTGCCCCGCCCCAACTGTTGGAAAAAATGTATTAATAGCTCAAAGACCTTATTTCATTATCTGAAAATAGCAGTTTTAAAGAAAACATCAATTCAGAGCAATAACCTGGTATCTCACCTTACGCATCTCTGCGATGAGCTGTGACAATTCGCAACACAAACTGGATAGCCCGCAAATCTACAGGAGAAAGTTTGGTGAGGCTGCATCCTGAAGGTATAATCGCCCGCAATAGGTGTGCACTTCTGCAGCTGGGTGACGAGTCTACTTGTAAATAACAACACTCTCACTCTCATATCCATAAATTATTTAAAATTATAGATAATATTTTTAAATCTCCAAGATAGAGAAGTTTTTTTACCTGCTCTAATCTAAGCTGGTAACTTTCTTTGAGTGAGCGGGAAGAGCACCTTTCTCCCTAGACGAAAAAGTGAAGCGTATTTATAGCAGCTTTTAGGATACGTGCTCATAAGATGCTTAATTTTTCCCCAAAGTAGAGTACAGTTTTTCATCATCAGTCCCTCTCTCTATTTCACGAGAATCTTTTAACAAAAATCCCTGCAGCTAATAATTATAAATATAAAATCTAGAAAAGATTTCTTATTGTCATAAAGTAAGAAAGGATAGAAAACTGGAAGAACCTTTTCCGAACGAAAAAATAAGAATTTAGACCGGGCAAGTAGGGAGGGATTAACGTAAATTGCCATAGTCATTGTGAATTCCCATTGGTATAAAGCGAGGCGAGGAAAGATTAATTAATTAATTTATAGATACTGACCTTCGCCAAAACTAAATATTCTTAAAAATAATAATAATAATATATTTTTTCCCCCAAAATAAAAATAAATAGGCATCAGCCTGGCAGAAGTGGCGGGGGCCTGCTTCTCTTGTTCTGTGACCTCCATTCGACCCACCACCACCTGGCTAGGGAAGGTAGTTAAACTGCGTAATATCCAGACAGACCTTCACTGTCGGTCGGGCTTTTTTTTTCTATGGTCCTTCTGGCTGCCGGAGAAAGGCCATTGCCGCCATTGTTATACATTCATCTCTGGGATAACTCACCCCCCTCCCCTCCCCTCTGCCTTTGAACAAAAAGAAATGTTTTATATATAAGATGATTCTTCCACAAAAGGCTCATTTTGAGATGGGAAGATGGACAAGTCTTACCTTTACAGAGGAAGAGTTTGAATATTTTCAGAGAGACCTCAAGAATACTTGTGCTGGTTTTAGCGGGGCAGGCAAGAGCAGTCTAGTGGAGCGTTTATGTAAAAATATGCCGGTTCTTTCGCGAGAATAATCATTTCCAGTCTGATATAAAACTCACCCTTTGAAACAAATCACCTCTCTTATGAGGAAAATCATTTAGTGAAAGGTCTCATTAACCCGGGCGGATTACCAAAATCTTGAGACAGACAATAGCTCTCTGTATATAATTGATGACCTTTAATGAAGCATTAGAGTGATGTTAAAGCCAATATTTTTACTAAGGAAGACACGAGCAAATATCCTAATTCTCATATCTCAAAATTTATTGTCCACAAGGAAAATATAGCATCGGCACGATCACGCTTAATTGTAGTCAATATATTTTATTAAGAACAACGAGATCGTCTCAGTTGGAATGTCTCGGGCGAACAAATTTATGGAAAAAATCTAGCCCCGAAATTTGTTTGATATTATATCGTCACGTTCACTGCGGATAAATACGGCTATCTCTGGTTGTTTAACCGCTCCAGAGGAAATTCAATTACGAAGCTGCATTACCGGAGAGGGCAAACTGTGAAACTGTATAACCCGCTGAACAACAAAAATGGCCTTAAATTCCACATAAAAAGAAAATTCAGAAAAAGTATTTAAGACTCAATAGCCCCGGGGGCTTTTACTGGAAATGTTAAAAACTTTTTAGAGCAGCAGGGAGAAAAACGCCTTATACTTATAAAGACGTTGTAGATTACTCTCTTCTCAGTAGGGCCTTATACTTTGCATAAATTGCAGCCATCTGCTATTTCCCAGACGGAAAATCATAGAGCCGCTGTGCCGCCTGCGCATTATACTCACCTGACCCTGCGACTTGGCGACAGAACTTTATTACATTCCCACATGGGCATTAAATATATTTTGTTATGCATAGATGTCTTTTTCAAGTTAATGAAGGGTAGGACTAAAAAAAAGTTTTTCCCAAGAAAAAAAAACTCAAAAAGCGTCTTGTCAGCCTTACGAAATATTATTAGAAAGCCCCCCACCTTTCCGTGAATTTCGAATTACACACGGACAGAGGGCCGAGTTTTATAACCGTCCTCTTCTGAATTACCTAAAAAAAAAAAATATTAAATTACACAGTACCTTCTTCGGACACTAAGGCTGCAATAGCGGAACGAGCTATTCGCACGCTTAAGCATAGAATCTACCCGCTATATGACTAACAAATTCTTTAAAATATTTTATTTTAGAGGTATTACCAGCCAAGTAGAAACTTACAACTCAAACTCACACTCCTCTCTCAAGAAAGGTCTAAAACTTCCCACAACAAGTGGGCATTCTCTGAGTCTTCCTCGAACATTCTGTCGGCAGTTTTGGGCTAATGTATTTAAATCCCGTCCTCCATCAGCCTCGTACTAGTCCACGACTTGACTCCTGGAGGTCGCATGTGCGGATAACTAGGCACCGGGGGATATTCCACAAGAGTTATTTGGCCTCAAAACACCGAAGAAATTTTTAAAATCCGAATCGTTGATAATTCGCAAGTAAACCCCACATATTCTCTTATCGCCTGAGCGGTGAAAAAATACTCGGGCGAATTTACGCTCAGGAATTAATAGAAACAACTCCTAACCTGAATTTTTCCCATTAAAATATTGAGACGGAAAGAAAAACGACGGCAGTAGAGAATTATCTGTTGAGGCGGGTGGGTTTATCCCCGAAGTGCAGATAGCTGGGTCACGATAAGGACATGCAAAATGTCAGAACAGGTGTAAGCCCCTAGCAGTGCAACAATAGACTTATTAATTTTTAAACAAACTTCCAGCTAAAGCTCGCAATCGGTATTATTAAGGAATTAAAAAAAAAAAAGAAAATTAATTTTCATATCTGAGATATTTACTAATTTCTTAAGAAAAATCTAAACAGTAGAACCGACTATTTTGAGCAAATTAAAGAAGTTTGAGGAGACATTCTCACCGTTGCCCGAAACGAAACTCCACTTTATAAAAATAAAAAATATCTTCTTTTCGAAGCGTGAGGAGCCATCTTAACTACACTCTAACCTCTGGTACATCACTGCTGTTTAGAATTTTATAAAGTAAAAAATATCGAAATGGAGGGTAAAGGAATTTTGTCTTCATCCCTCGGCTGATACCGCCGAAAAATATATTTTTAAAAAATGGAACTAAATATCTCACCCACTCCTAAGCGCAATCCTCCTTTTCCCCACCGCCCTTCGCAGAAGCACTGCCCAAACCACCACTATGCGCGTAGGAAGGAATCTTTCAGCCTCTCGAGAGTGAAAGTTAAACCAGCCCAAAGCAAGGATGAGAAGTCAGCTCCTGCCCCAGCATAGCAATCTCGCCCTCATAAGGGTAATTATTACCCGCTTCGAGCTACCACCTTCCCACGAGCTGGGCGGGCACCCCGCCCGAGCCTTTGTTGAGACTGTGAGTCGCCCCATAAAAAAAAAAAAAGAAAAAAAAATACGGCCTCGCTCGCTGTAATAGCCGCCCGCGGCGGTGGCGGCAGTGGCGGCGGCGCGGCGGCTGCGGATAGGCGGGCGCGCACCGCGGATTGTTTGCCGCGAGGAGTCTAATAGTAAAAAAAAAAAAATCCGAAACAGAAAATAATAGCCAATAATAATAAACTCCCGCCGGAAATACTTTTATCTTTAATATCAAGAAAAAACAACATCTTTCTCTCTCGGTCCTGAGGACTTCTTCCCCAAATTTTAAATAATAATTGATATGTAATTTCACGAGGAGAAAATTGCCATACGCGAAATCTATGCTAAATCTAATTCAATAATAATCTTTATTCGGTGGGATAAGAGAGGTATTTATTCCTCCATACCATAATTTAAACATCTTACAAATCATTAAATCTTTGACAAGCAGTCGAGCGTACATCGATAAAAAACTTTTGCCCGTTGTAGGGGAATTAGTGAGCCTTATTAGATTAGAGCCAAGATTTATAAAAAATCACAAGGCGAGAAAACAATTATTAGGCGGTTTTTATGTTAAAAAGACCGCGGAAAAAAAGCCGCTCTGGCTAGCCTATTGAAATTTAAGCTTTCATAAAGTCGAGAGAAGAGCTTTGCCCGCTTTAGTAAATACCGGGACAGGATAGAGACAAGAAGTTCCTTCTCGAAGTGCTATTCATAAAAAAAAAAAATGGACCAGCCATCAGTTGATTATCCCGAGAGAATTAATCTCCCGTTGAATGAAGAAGGAGAAAAGGACCCCAGTTTGTCGATATTATTACATCAATTAACGTCAAGACGAAAGATTTATCAGCAAGTGTGTTACAAAGCTCGTGTGATACAAAGTTTATGGCAAACCTACGAATCCTTCAAAGTCAATTGCCCCATGACCAGATTTACTAAGACTTTTGATGAAATTGAAAAATTATATGACAATTTTAATCAGAAAGAACTGACGGCTGAAATCAGACGCTTAGAATATGCTACGCATATTTCCGGATATGATAGAAGCTTTTGAAGGGGCCCAAAGCTTGTATAAGCACTTAGGCGAATGTCGACCTAGAGAGGTCCCCCAAACCCCTACCAAACCCACCCGCAGGAGTGGGAGGCTACAGCAGCGCGGTATTTAAACCCCGTCGCCGACGTGCCGATAAACATTATCCGTCTCACTCCCTCAGCGAGGACTCTAAGGAACCCAACTGTTGACGAGAATGGAATATAAATTTCCAGTAATTGTCGGGGGAATAACGGGCGAAGAATTCCTGAATATGGGGATTGTATCGTGTATCCCACAACGCTACTTCTGCTTCGCCCCTACGAGCCGCTCTTTCACTCTGGGAAAAATAATCCTTTTTCCAAAATTGAGCGAAAATCGCTAATCCTGTGAACCGTGCCATAGCTGCTGATCGGGGCACACCCGGGGAAATTGTCCTAAAATCACCCCCACCATGCACCAACACCCTTGATGACAGGCCAGAGGATTTTTTAAGACCCCACCTTGCAGCACTAATATGTCAGTTCTCAGCGGGTCCTTGTCTTGAAAGAATGAAATTGCGCAACAGCAATTAGAGCGTATCTCGACACGCATTATGTACGCGTTTGAGCAAGGACACGCAACAGAATCGACGATTTGGTTTAAATATGTCTGGTGTCCCTGGGTCGGGCAGTGATAGCCAATGGCAACATCAAACGGGTAATTTTACCCCAGTACATTGGCATGAGCAAAAACAGGCCGATGAATGGCACACTGAATATCTCCCTCTCATTAACATATTTCAAGACATATTACTGAAACGGGAAATTCATGACATGCTTGCTCATACCGTCAGTGAGCCCATACTTGGCAGCTACCTAAAATCATCCTAGATGAGGTGAAATTGAACGCGGCGCCTCCCCCGAAGCTCTAGAACGGGAAATACTAACAGCTGTCTGTGGAGAAGCAAGGCCACTGCCAGCATCGAGCGGTGGGCGGCAGCGCACAGCAGCAGCGCAGCGCGGTGTCAACGGTGCAGACGTCGGCCGGCCGGTGGGAATGGAACTAAACGAGACAGTGGCATGCGTGAAATGGACATGCCTGTGGAGTCGAGGTCACTTCACGCGGAAAACGCAAAAACGACAGCACGAAGTGATATTTTATTCTAATGACTGAACTAATTAAAAAAAATAAAAATTAAAAGTCTTGCAAACTAAAGTGCGTAACTAATAAAAAATAAAAAAATGTAAAGTCTTCAAATAAAGTTTTTTTAAGCCTTTTAAAAATTTATATATATGGTCTATATTTTGGTAATTTGCCTCATACTGTCTCTGTCCCTCCACATTGACAGAGGGGGTCCGGGAAATATATCTATTTGGCAGTTTTAGAAAATATTGACATTTTCGACAATACAGAGCTCGGCCTTTCAAAATATAATTACTGCCAACCTTTTAAAAATCCATCTTGAACTACGAAAAAAGCATTGCTTAATGTTTTGGTATCCGCAAAAAATTCAATGTTTCTAACAGCGACGATGCCGAATGCGGTATTGACCATTATACAAAATCACATTACTGAAACAGGAATAAGTACAGAAGTAAATAGTCCCATCACTTTCTAACTAACAAAAATGATGTGTTTATCGACAGATTGCCAGTGCCATATATATGAAGAAAAAAACACCGCTAACAGCAGATTTAAAAAAGCCTTTAGAGAAATTATTTCGGCAACATTTCCCGAAAGGGAAAAAACTTCAATTATGATGTCGGAATTGGGAGGGTTTTTAGTTTCGCGAGATCGCGAACCTTTACGGGAAAAAACAATGCTGCCAACTTCATTTAAAGGCTCAATTTAAACCTAGAAAGCTCGGGTGCTTGGGCTTAGCAGCGCTGAAAAATTTATTTTATTTCGTATGACGCCCCGAGGACCTCCTTCCCAGCAGATTGCCCCATCAAGCCTGATCCCCACTGCCGGAGTTGATTATGTTTTTAAATATATAGTGATATTGTGGAAACCGCAAATATACGGTAGTTGCATTAGTCAATATTCTGGAGCTTTCGCCTTTCAGGAGAGTTATTCAAAAGGCGCCTCATCCTAAATGTACAAACCTCTATCGTAACTAATTAGAATAAAATAGCTATCAAAAGACAGATCAGTTTGGTCGTAATCTGTCTTTTGAAAGCGGTCATTCCACTACCGTAAGTGTTACATGTAAGACCGATAAATAAATAGAACCAACTCTGCGTAAAAAAGGTTATTGTTTCTCTAAACCGCCAAACATGCGTGGTACCCTTTCAAGTGCCCTCTGAGCAGGAATTTCGGAGTTTTTTATTCCTTCCCTAAAACCCTTCCCAGTTGGGAGGGGGCCTGGAGTATACAGACTTTTCAACGCGCCGCATACAGAGTACCGAGGTGGGGGGATTTTTTTTCGGCTGTAGCGGGCCTAGCTAAAAGAGCTTTAACCTTTTTCTTTTTCAGAGTGGCTGCGCCAAGTGCAGTAAATTTGAACTAAAATGCTTCGATGATTATCAGTCTGAAAAAACAGACATGAAAGCTGTCTCTTAAATCTCACGGGATAGATGCTTTTAAAAAGGAGTGGCAAAGAAAGGTTATTACGGGCGGCAGAGTGAGCAGGGTGACTAAGCGACGGCTAAATATAATAAATGCAGCAAATTAATAAACGGCCGAGAAGTCGAGTTGCTATAAAACGGATATGTATTCTCTCTCGATAAACAGATGTTGCTTATTAGCCAAGTCGGGTGTCTGGGCTGAAAACAGTGGACTCAAAGTCCCGATAAATGATTATTCTTCCAGCGTCATTAATCAATTCCCGCGAACCACGGGCATAGACTGAACAAGTTGAGAGTTTCCATAGCTCCAACATCAGAGTTTTGATACTCCTACCATAAACCTTCCTCACACTCAAAAACTAAAAGATAATTTTCTAGAATTTAGAATTTCCTGGAGTTCCCGGAGCATTTCTAATTTAGGGCAAAAATAGTTATAGAATTTAGAGTGACTCTAAACAGAGGCTGATGGCAAAGTCCACTAGGGGAAACAACAACATTGCACTGATCAATGGACTTTCCAACACTTATTTAAAAGTGTCCATGTTTTTCCTGGGCGAGCAAATAACGAATCAAATTCTAGTTTTAATTACAGTCATTCATTAAACTCTGCACTCCGTAAAACGAAGCCAGTTGCCGAGTATCGCCACTGGGCCTATCTCTAGCCCGACTTTAAAGGAGAAGGCATAACTAAGCTTTCTTCGATAACCGCCTATTTCTTCAGCCCGCACAATCGGCAAAAGACACAGAACTGACAAAGAATGATAAAGAACAGGGATAACTCTGTGTTTTTCCCTTGGCTCTGGACATTCCACGTCTGGACCATAACTGCTTGAAATATCGATTTAAAAATTAGGCTGGAATTATCCCCTCAAGCGTGGACTCTGAAAACAGATGATGATGCCAGCACATGCCAGCTCCATATTAATTATGTCTAAACTTTGGCTTAATAGGGTGTACCATATTCGTCACTTATATGGCCTTGAACAAGTCTCTACCTTAGACGCAAAGCCGATAATATATACTTTTTATAATCGCACTCTAAGTATAAAATTATGTGCTAGTCAACAATCAAACGAGTCTTCTCCTAATAGATCAGCCCATGGGGTCATGTTAATTCCCCGCCAAATTTTCATGGTATTTATGCCCCATGACAGCCTATGCAGGAAAAAAAAAAAAAAAACAAAAATAAGGAGAATGGTCCTATATTTTGGAGCAAGGGGATCTGGCCAGTTTATCTGTATGTATTAATAATAAACAGATTATCGCATAAGCAGTGATTTCCCCATTCATTATAGTAAATTATATTATGAGGCAATTAACTCTCTGGGCATTGAGAAGAAAATTTAATTTCTCTATGAATCATTCGCCAACCGGCGAACCATCAATATTTTCAAATTTAACCGACAGCCAAGTGGAAGACGCTCTCCGATTGAAAAATCTGGTAACTTGAGAATTGACTTACCAGTTCTCTAAGGCCGCCCCTCATAATAAGGTAGTTTTATATGTTGCTCAGACACTGGTGTTTTATCCATCGACCAGAATAATTCATTCATTGTGATGTGCAGCATAAATAAAAAACTGATTGGCGCAAAATAAATTAATAGTTAATTCCAGCTCTAGAAATAAAGTCACATATATTGGCTTTTTCACAATAGACGCTCTACAAGCAATAAGATTAGGATGACTATCCCTCAGACAGTCCCATAGTGCTTGTAAGTAATATTCTTCCTTCGTACAGCTCAAAAGTAATGGGTCATTTTTTTTCTCTCTCTGGACCAAGAAAAATAGTCTAATCCTTCTTCTTTACAGTTCGGGAAAAAACACAACCAGAGAATTATGGCATAAATTTAAAAAATTTTTTTTAAACTAAATAAAATTAAATATTTATATCGTTTATCTCGGCAAACACAAAGTGATATTTTCACTCACATTGCGGTCTATATGTTATGATGTTTATTCATAAGCAAGCCTTGTGGGATTAGAAAGAGCTTTATATTTTTTTTAAAAAAAAATTTCTCGGAAAAAAATCGCTTTTTAATCAATGACAGATTATGATAGCATATGATAGAGAGAATTTAAAATGTTACCTCACTTGTGAAAATACTTTTTGCCTAAGTAGAACACAAGGTTATCTTGTGGCTCCCTCTGTGAGAAGTCACCTCAGACGAGAGTAATCCCCCAAATACCCCTCCTGGCTGGTAAGGCCCTCTCTGAGCTGTATATAAGAGCCCGCTGAAGCTGTCTTCCCCCGCAAAAGATAGAGGCTGCCCTCTCCATAGGCTTTACTCTCATCATGGCGAGGAAGCAGGCATTCTCAGATCTGGTAAGCGAGACATTTTATTTTGCTAAAAACTTCTCTTTGAATATTACGAAACAAACGAGTGCAAGAGACTTATAAAATTTTAAAGTTGAGTCTCTTTTTTTCAACAGTTTGTCACTGGACCATCCGAATTTGTTAAAGTTTTGATTTTAAATCGCTGGTAGATTGGAATACTTTCTCTTTGAATATAACGAAAAAAACGAGCGAAAGAGACTTATAATATTTAAAGTTGAGTCTCCTTTTTTTTCTTCAACATTTTCACTGGACCAGTCCAGAATTTGTAAAGTTTTGATTTTATCGGCTGGAAGATTGAAGGGAAGGAACACACCGGCTTCAAACTCCTAAAGACGGTGTCATTGTGATGAATAGAGGAAAACGCAAACATAGGCTTCCTCAGGAAAGGTATGACTTTCTATGGTTCCCTCCTTTGGTAGATTAGAGACGAGTCCCACTCCTTTATTTGACAGTGATTAAATATGTTCTCTTTATGACTTATCAGCCTGTGAAGATGGGATCAGTTCATCTGATATAGAGGAGGCCTATGAAGAAAGACCAGATCTCGACAACGATGAAACCGCAAGCCTTCCCTCATGCAGTCTGATTGACCTCTTTGTTGGACACCTCTCTAGCTCACTGCTCCAATCTGATGACTCTTGTTGAGGACACTGCCGCAGCAGGTGATGACAACTAGCGACCTTGAAGCGCAACCCTGAAACGGTCAGTCGGAGAAGGAAGGGAAAACCCCCGACGTGAAGAGTAAAGCCACTGATGGAGTAAAGACGGCAGAAGGGTAAAGGCAGATGTTGATGACCTGAAAAGGAAAATCAATTTCGAGCGGGAGTTATCAATCGTGGGGGGGGGGGGGGGGGGGGGGGGGGGGGGACGGAGTACAGAAAGTGAACAGGGGAGGGAGCGCAGGGGGGGGTGCTAACCCTTTCCTACAAGGGGGGCCGGGCCGACCAGCCACGGCCGGGTGGGACAGTTTTCCCCCATTGCTCGCGCTAAAAAAAACTTTTGCACCGCTTTTTGCCCTTTTGTATGTAATTAATAAAAATATTGACAAACTCTGATTTTTATTTACAATATAACTATAATTACTATCTCACTCGTCTTAAAACATAATATATATACAATATCACACCACTTAAGCCTCTCACCCATCTGAGAGTGGGTAAGGAGGAAATGTTTATAATGTCAAAGTTCCTATAAGAGCTCTATCAGCCACGAAGGTCCTTCCCTAGATGACCTTTTCCTCACTGCTTTAATGCTCCCCCACCCTGGAAAAATCTAGCAGCTGGCAAGAATAAACACTACCGTATACCCGGAAGAACCTTTTTTTTTTTTGCTGAGTACGGACGGGCGAGCAACACCCCCCCTCGGGGGAACTCAGCTACCCATCCATTTAACCGCGTTCCTTTAAACCCAGCAGTGTTGTTGTTGTGAAGTAAGCACAACAGTCGCGTCAGAGTCGGTAGCCCCTCGGAATGGGGGGGGGACTCCCTCGGTGAGATGGTAAGCTTTTACCCAGTCACCTGAATCCTTTGTACTGCTCTCCCATCATCAGATGATTGAGTTGGGGAGTCAAAAAGTGATCATACCCTACCTTCTTATTAATTAGTAATTACACAGAAATAAGCTCTCTCTCTAATCCCCTTGGGGATGTTTAAACATATTAAATCTTGTACCCCTGACAGCACCTGTGCTTATGAAGAACCGGACCCATATCACATTCTTTTTTCCACACACATTATCCGAAATCGCCCACACTGCACACCTGATTTCCTTTTTGGTACTGCCTCTCCCATCTATCACAGTGATTTGAGTTTGGGAGGTGTCAAAGTGATCATTACCCTACTCTTATAATTAGTAATTACACAAAATAAGCCTCTCTCTCTCTATCTCCCCTTGGGGGAAAGTTACAACAACATATTAAATTCTTGTACCCCGACAGCACCTGAGCTTATGAAGACCAACCCATTAACTCATTCTTTTTTTTTTCCACACCTCTTTATCCCTGGAATCTGCCCCACTGCACCACCTGATTCCTTTTTGTACTGCCTCTCCCATCTATCACAGTGATTGAGTTTGGGTGTCAGATAGTGATCATTAACCTACCTTCCTATAATTAGTAATTACAAACAGAAATAATCTCTCTATCCCCTGGGGGTTGATTAAACATATTAAACTTGTACCCCCCTACAAGCACCTGTGGCTTATGCAGACCACCCCATTATCAACATTCTATTCCACACTCATATCCCAGAATCTGCCACCTGCACACTCGAATCCTTGTTCTACTTCATCTACCTACTTATTAATGCATAGGAATAAGTCTCTCTATCCCCTTGGGCCATGATTATCATATTAAATAATTACCCTGTCATGCAAACCCCATCATTATCTCATTTTCCATGTCATTATCCGGCAGTGTTTCACTTAGAATCAACCAACATTACTACTAAAATGCCAAAATCATTACTGGGTAACCAGCAAACAAAAAGAAGCAAACGAACAGTAAATACTCCTGGTAGAACCACTCTTACCTGATCAGAGAAGAGTGGAGGTGACGTGACTCTCCAAACTTCAACCCACACCAGGTAAGGTCATACTTACCAAGAATAAGAAATTGGAAACAAATCAGACACCAGAACTAGAGTTTTCGCCCCAGTCCGCTAGAGGGGGGGTGCGCGACGTAGCTCGCTAATGGTTCCTGGTTGCCGTGAACAACCCTTACCTCAACCCAACTTAACCCACTTTTTCCCTCACACCAGCATCACGAAGTCACAAGCTCAGTGCACCAACACCAAGGTACTGTCCAGGCACCATCTGCTGTTTCTCATCCTCATAGCAAACATAATAAAACAAACCCGCAACACTTTTGTATCATCATTTGGCAGATACACTAAAATAAGCATGAAAGTCAGTACGGTAGAGGACACGGAAAAATTACAGTGAAGACATAAGCACGTTTTCCCAGTGAGCAGTGGAGATCAACAGACGTTCAATGGGATAAGTTCCACTACTTAGGTATGGAAAAGAATGAAGAACTCCAAAGGAACACTATATACTAAACTCAAGAGAGTCACCAAATAGAACCGAGAGGAACACGTAAATGCCTGGGTATAATTATATCAGCTGACCATTTCTTTTAAAGACCCTAAAAGAACAAGATCACGACAGCCAGGAAGATGACTGGGTGGGTATTGAGAACCTTCAAAACAAGGGAAACAATTGCCGATGGTGACACACTTCAAATCGTTAATTCTTCCTCACTTAGATATTGCTCAGTGCTGGCGGCCCCGCTCAAAGCAGTGGGGAAAATATCAGAGCTGGAACAAATACAGAGATTGTTTAGGGTCACATTGAGCCAGTTAAAGCACCTAAATTACTGGGAACGCCTTCAAGTCTTGAACATGTACTCATTGGAGCGGAGGAGAGAGAGAAAACATGATAATATATACCTGGAAGGTACTCGAGAGCCTTGTCCCAAATCTTCCCACTGTCACAAAATTTTACTGGAGTGAGAGGTATGGGAGGAAGTGTAAAATAAAACCAATGAGGAGCAGGGGTGCGGTGGGGACAATAAGGGAACACTGTATCAACATCCGGGGTTCCAGACTATTCAACATCTTACCAGAAGATATCAGAAACACAACTGTAACAAGTCTAGAAGCCTTCAAGAGTAAATTGGACAAGTATCTTCACTAGGTGCCAGATCGACCAGGCTCTGATGGATATGTGGGGCAGCGGCCCTCCAGCAGCAACAGCCTGGTTGACCAGGTAAGCACCAGACGAGCCTGGCCCGTGGCAGGGCTCGGAAAGTAGAAAAACTCTCGAAACTCTTCAAAAGTATATCAAAGGTATTGGTCAGTAATTGCTAATATAAGCTGAGTCTCCACCTAATATAGATTAATGTAAAATGGTTTCAGAGATTTATTAAATTTGCAATGATATGTAATAACACATGGACAACTGTCTTATATATGAATGATGGAATATTCGCTGTATTACCAGTCTTTTTTTAAGTGGTTTCGTTACTGAAGCTTTGACATGTAGAGACGTGTAGAGGGAGGCCGGCAAATGTTAAGGTAATCTTTTTTTTTATATTTTATTTAAAAACAGTACAACAGTACATAATTCCAGAATATAAATAGACATAAAAAGATAACATAAAATTCTCAGAACCAATGGCTCTATAACCTCTCTGAAAAAATGTCAATACATAAAGCAAAAACTTACAACAAAACGTCTCAAAACAACTACCAGTAACAGAGTACTAACCTATCATATATAACTTTAAAACAACATTAACATACTCATATTAGGAATGTACTGGAGCCTAACATTTAACAAAGGCTCAAAACGATATTTAAAGAGTAACACAAAAGGAAAACCTGATTTCAAAAAAAGAAAAGGAAAACCCATGCATATGCATACATGTACACAAACAAAACAGTATATAAAAATATTTTAATCTACAAAAATCAAACACGTATTATGACCTCATAACCGATAATAAACATAACCAAATTTCATATAACCCTTGAAAACATATGACTCAAGAATCGGGTCATTACAAGACAGGAAAAAACCTCCAAATACATGATAAAACCTTCGGGGTTACACTTTCATTCATTACACAAAAGTAACAATAAGTATCAAGGAGCTCTCAAAGCTCCACAACCACACATCCATGACAACCAGGAAACACAATCCATACCAACATTCACCACACTGTCATGCCCCCCCTCCCAGGAGACGAGCCTGCTATTGCCCACTGACTTACACGGAACCTATTTAACTCCAATAAATAAAAGAACCTTACCTTCGTACATTCAGATTCATTCCCCAGATTCACGAGGATTTCTAAACGTTAGCCTCCTATACCTTCCGAAATACCTGATCCCACCTCTTCCCGTACAACTCCCTGTTCCGGCACATCGTACGATAAAACTTTTATCGCAAGAACGCCGCTTCGCACCTCACTAACCCTTTTCCCCCCTCATCACCCACGTATGTAGATATAATCCACCATGATTGTAATCTAAAGCTCTTATGACTTCCTCTTCTAAACCACCCATGTCAAGACTTAAAACACGCAGAACCCCCACCCCCCTCCCTCCCAAGCTTTGTACCCACCTACCTAACCCACCCCTGACATCTTCTAACCCTTCACAAAAATAAACTACATGGAACGCCGTGTTGTCCCCTCCACAGAAACCACACCCTCCCTCCCTCTACTACCCTCCTGGTTCTTAGTATGGCCCCTGACGGCAAGATACCATGTAAAAAACGAAACAAACGTCACGCACACTAGGCAAAATTTCAGCTTACTAAATCTATACCATTCCTCCCCCGATACATGGGGAACAAACTCTCTACAGGGGCAACGCACTTACCCACCAGTAACCTACACAAAACCCGTATTCGAATGTTTCTCCGTTCCCTAACCAACAACAAGGCCCGTAGAACAATTTCACATTCCCTCAATTCAACGCTTCCATACCACTTCTTCAACCTCATATATACCTGTTCTATATTTCCCGCCATCACGCCCACACACATTTAGCCCTCCGTCTTAAATCCATAAATCCCAACCCACCCTGGCACACCGGTAACATAACAACATCTCTTTTTAACCAATCACACCTTTATCCCCACAAAAATTTAAACACTCTTCTCAAAATTCCCGCAATCACCATCCCTGTAATCGGGAACACAGCTACAACAAGCCAAACCTTACTAACAAAAAAACCCATTTACGACAATCACACGTTGGGCCAGAGTGAGATGCTGGGGCCTAAAAAAACACCAGACGTCCCACGATCCTTTCTAACAACCTATCCGGGTTTTCCTCACGCGCCACATCCATGTCATCCTTGTATATAATACCACAAATCTTTAGCGACACCGCACACTTTTTAACATTACAACTCACCTTACCCCCACCTTTCCAAGTGCCCAACCCCATGATCATTGAGCTCTCACTGTTTACCTTCATACCCGTGGCACGTTCAAACACTTGCACAACATCGTCCAATACTTTCATAGACATCCTTTCACGAACCAGAACAGCCATATCATCTACATAACCAATTAATCCTGTAGGTCACAGGACTTACGTAAGGTGGGTGAATTGGTGGAACGTTTTCGGAGGGCAACAGGGATGACGGTTAAATAGGAAAAAGTCTATGCTTATGAGGGTGGGGGATGGCGTGGGTGGGGCTCAGGACAGGAAGAAGGCTGGCCCCTGGTGTGTCAAATTAAGGTGTGTGGGGTTGTTCACATGGGAAACCTTCAGGGGGCGAGGGGGGTTTGAATTCGAGAGAACTGTGGATAGGGTTCTGGGTAGATTGGCGGGATTGCGTACAGGAGGACGGGACGTTACATCAGGCGTGCTAATGTGGTGAATGTGCTTTTGTATGGTAAGCTGTGGATGTGGTAGTTATATATCCATTGAATCCGTGCGATGAGAAGCGTCTGTTAAAGGGCGTGTATATCGATATATTTGGGGTTCGGGATGTGACTGGTTATCGATAGATGTGTGTGTCTTCCGGCATGCCGGGGAGGGCTGGGTTAAGGGCGTTGCACCCAAAAGATGTTGAACATGTATGTTAAACACAGTTTTTTTGAGGGAGGGTAGGGTTTTGCAGGCATAGGTTTGGCATGGGTTCGAAGGGATTTGGAGCGTTGGATGAGGGGTAGAGATGTCCAGATGTGTGAGGGAATTTTGAGGTTATTAATTTATGCACGGGACCCACGCAGGGTCAAGATAGGAAGACTGGCTCAGGTGGGTGGTAGGGAGGTGGTTTGCTAAGGTGGAAGGTATATATCCGATTTTTGCGTGGAGTGATATATGGGGCCGTTTTAAAAGGGTTACGATTGAAGGCAATGATATGGGAGGTAATGTTTAAATTTCTCCACAATATTTTACCGGCTGGAGAAGTGTTGGCAAATAGGCGTGTGCAGGAGGGTGGGGAGTGTTGTGTGTGTGGGGACATTGACACTGTCTTTCATGCGGTATTTTTTTGTGCTGGGCGGGAACCCAGTGAGGGAGGGGGTTTAGTAGGGTTTACGTATGGTGGAAATTAGCTTTTTTTAAGAGCGTTAAGTTTAGATGTGGGGGTGGGGGGTGGGGTTGCCGGTACAGAACGCAATGGGTTATCTAGTCACGGACTTTGTGTATACGTCATGGGTTTACAGACATGTGTCAGTAAGGGAGAGAATCAGGGCAATGGCAGCGATATTTTATGGGACGCAACGGAGGAATAAGGACATCACTGGGAGCAGGTGCCATTTAACCTTTTCGGAGGGATATCGTAGCTTCCGCGTCAGGGACTTATGGGCGTTGCAATCTTAAGGGGTGAAATGAGGCTGGCTTCTCGAGGTATGCGTGGGCGTGAGTGATGCTTTTGATAAATAAAGGTGTGACGTACGGTGTAATAGTTGTTCGGTAAGCTTGGTTAGCTGTAATGATATAATAATTAGTTATGTCCAGTTATTTTGTAATAAGGAATATTTCAATGTGAGTATGTTGTGACTTTTCCCCTTCACTGCATAAAGCTTTTAAGGAGACACATTAAAAAATTCATTATTTTAAAAATGTCTGGATTCTCCTAATATAAATACTTAAACCCATTCTGTGGAATCTGCTGTGAGTAATTCGTCTGTGATCAAAAGATTCCAAGATTATACATATGCTGTATAAATTTTTGCAGTTGTTGATGATTTATGTGATCGTGTAATTTGTATAATGTTTATTTTTGTTATGGAGTAATTTTTTAGAATAAATGATAGTTTGTTTTTAAGTAAAATCTCATAAACAGTTGCATATTTTATATAAAAGTTACATAAACTAATGTTTGATCACTGCTGTGATCTTTAAAGTGTGCGAATGATGTGGATGTATTTATAGATGGGTTTTAATGGGGGGGCTGCCCCCCCAATAGTTTTGTGTGTATGTGTCAGATATTTTATCATTTGGTATAATGTGTGTCAGTACATGGTATATATGTATTTTGCGTGTTTGTTATACATTTCTATTTTGTATTAGGTTTCAAATTTTTCTTCTGGACTTGTGTTATGATTCTAAGTAATCTTGTACAGATCCTATATTGTGGTGTTATTTAATATTTTATACAACATTGTAATTTATAATGTTTTAAATAAAATATAAAAAAAAATCCCGGCCAAAGCATCCCTCCCTCAACTCCACCCTCACCCCGGGTACTGACGGTACGTTCAACCATTCTACAAAAGGGGTCCTGAAAACACGCAAATAAGATCTGTGACATGGGACACCCCTGCCTGAGACCTCTACCCATCGCAAATTCCCTTCCCATACACCCATTTATTTGTACCCTCATTTTTGCTCCCCAATATTTACCCAATCAACTGTTTCTTCCCCATAACCTTGTCTCCTAAGTATAACCTGCAGTGTGCGCCTTTCCACTATCATAGGCTGCTTGCCAGTCCAAAGCCAGCAAAACTGCCCCCTTTCCTCTCCTTTTGACTCCACAAAACTTCTCAGAATCCCGTGTCCTTCAATCATCGACCTTCCCGGCAACCCAAACTGCGATTTCGAAACGACCCTCCCCACTACACATTTAACCCTATTACCTAATTTTTTTGCAAAAACCTTGTAATCCGCACATAGCAACGATATTGCCCGATGATACTCCCGAAGGGTGGGCTGCCCCTTACCTTTCGGGACTAGCACCACAACTGTTGTAGTCTGCTTATTTCCCAACTTACCCTTCTCCTTCATGCAATTAAATAACCTAACCATGAAATTTCCTATCAACACCCAATGCTGTAAATAAAATTCCACCGGTAGACCATCAATACCCGGGGCCTTTCCCTTCCTCATGCCCTGTAAAGCAATCTCTATTTCCTCTGCAGTAATAACCCCACCCAAAGCCGTCCTATCACTATTACCTAAACTGCACGTTGCATATGTACACACCCTGTCTAACTCCACATCATCCACACCCCCCCTTGTTCCAGTACTTTTCAACCACATATCCGCATATGCACTCATACCCTTTTTATTTCGTATCTCCTGCCCTGCTCTATAGATCCCCCGCCTCATTTACCTCTAATCTCGGGATAGCCCCTCAGTGCCTGCCCTTTGCGTTGATGTCGCAACACACACGCTGACGACTTGTCCCCCCACAAACTTCTAACCTGCTTGCACCCTTACCACTTGAAAACCGATCATTTTGCAACGTTCGCAATCTCTCTTTTATGTCTTCTATTTCGTCCATGGGAAAAACACCATCTCCTGCCCATACAACCTCTTAATCGTTCCTCTAAATAATTCACAAGCCCACATTTTAAATTGTTTATACGTTTACCCTCCATCACATAATACTTTCTTATCCTTTCTTTGGCCACAAAATCCCACCATGTTACAATGTCATCCACCTCCTGAGCTTCCTTGTAAAGCTCTTTCCATAGAATAGAAAAACCCTCCAAACCTTCTTCATCACTCAACACACCAATGTTCAATTTCCAATAAGTCCTATAAAATTTCCGCCATCTCCTCCCACCCTACTTCCACCACTACAGCCTATGGTCTGACAGCCGCCTCAACGGTATTAAAAGATTTCACAACAGCCCCTTGAGAAAGATACACTATCTAACCTCGCTGCGTATCCCCTCCTAACAAAAGTATGTTCTGTTTATCCCCCCAAACGCATCACGTAACCTAACGTCCCTCATCAAATCCCTGAGAGTTACAGACATATGTCCTGCCCCCTTTTGTTCTACGTCACAGCCCTAATAACGCAGTTCCAGTCACCCCCCACTATTGCTACTTCCGGAAGTGCACGCACAAAATAGACAAGATCCTCGCACACAAAATCCTTCCTTACCTGCATGCTATTCTCCGCAGGCGCATACACACTTACATCCATCACGACTCATCTCCACGACCCATCCACACGCAACACCCTCCCCTCTCCTTTATTAAAATGCCCACACCACCTTTTAAATGGGTAGTTGGCAGGGTCATTACTTTATAACCTGCTACCTCCAACCTTACCCTCCTTGAAATTATGTTCTTGGAGGAACACAAAATCCACTCTATAAATTTTTTAAGAAACATACACGACCATTCTCTCCTTATTCTGCTACATAAGCCATTAACAATGACAGTCATACACCGAAGGCCTGTTAAATTTTCCACCCCTGCCTCTTCTCCTCCCTTCTTTTCACCACTAGAATTAGTATTTCTGTAGGTTATCTTCACAATACCGTCTTTTCCCCTCTCCCTTCTTCCGATGTCTCCTATCATGACCTTTCCCCATCGCCACCCCCTTCCCTCTCCTACCATCCCAGTCTCTTCCCAGGCCTCTTTCGCTGGCGTCAGTACATCATCTGAGTCTGACTAGCTGCCCGTTTCCTTGTTACAATCATGTCCCCCATATCATGGTTGGGGGAAAGCCTCACGGTGAACCTCAACATCCACCTTAACAATGATTAAATTAATCCCCACTGTACGTCTCTGTCACATCATGATTTCCCAAAGTCTCATATCGTTGACAAGCTGGAAGCATAACTCTCCAGCTACTTCTTGCTCAGATGTAACTCCCTCCTCAGGCGGTGACAAAGTCTTCAAAACTTTCTCCAATTCTTCCTCTATTTCCAACACTTCTTTCCCCTGGTACCATCCCTGCAGAAGTCACTGGAGGAGATTCTGGGCAGGGAACTGAGGGGGGGGGGGACACCCCCAGTCCTAAAAGCTTGCTCCACCATCTCACTCCACAAACGACCACGCCCTCCCTCAGGTGATTGATCCTCACCTGCCACCCGTAAGACATGGGCTGCGTCTTCTATCACAGGTTCAGGCACCCGTCTGTTCTTCTCACATGCTGCAGCTATGTGGTCATACTCACCACATAGGCGACACGTACGTCTTTGTCCGGGATATAAAACCATGACCTGTGTCCTGAATTCCTGAAGATAAGCGTAAGACGGTATGGGATGTCTCAATGTCATTTTAAGGTTAAAAGTACCTTCCGGCAAACCTGCGTAGGCGCCTGCTAACCACATACCATGCTGGGCAAAATAAACTGTCCCATATTTCTCGAAGACTTTTCTGACATCAGCTTCAATCCGCCTCAAAGGGAACGTTACATAACTTTATCCAGGTATATGCCTGGATACATCACTCATTCTCACACGTACAGCAGGTGTAACATCAAGACTCACGTTCCGAAAACGAGTAAGCAACGATTCATATACCGTTGCAGTGAGCAGTTTCACGAAGATTCTATGCGCTCCATTTAAAGCCACTCCATATAAGTCTCCATCTTGAATTCCATATGTCTCTCTAATGATCTTAGGTATGAGAACCTGCGCTGAACTAGGCGAAATCGTCCCCCGAAGAAGCTCAGTACCAATAGTATTAATCCGGCGCCTATGAGAAAGCGCCATGTTGACAGCAGTAATTTTCCTGAGGTGTCAACAGAGGTGCGACAGCACCACCTCACACCACTGCAGCCAGGCAAGTGAGGAGCGTCTGGGCAGTAGGTCCAGTCAGCCCGAGAGCGAAAAGGACAATACGTTAAGGTAATCACTAACCTGAGCAGTGGAGTTTGAGATTGTGATAGCGTTATTAGTCCGTGTGGTTCAGGAGTCGTTGATTAAATTTATTAACTTTGTCCAGCAGTTGGAGGGAAGGTTCGTTTTCCCTCTTGTCAGCGCCATACATTTCACTGGGAAATTTTTTGCGAGCCCAAAATATGTGAGTGTATTCCAGGTTTCTTTGATATATCGCCCTTTACTTCTTGAACCCATTTGCATAAAACAGTTGTTTAGATTTATAAAAACTGGTAAGTACTGAGTACGTTTTTGCTAGTTCCCTTTAAAATTAAGCCTATTCTATACTGTTTTTATTTTAAAATATATATATAATTATATATATATTATATATAATATATATTATATATATATATATAAAATTTTATATATATATATATATATAAATATATATTATATATATATAATATATATATATAATTTTATATATATATATATTATATATATATATATATATACATATATATTTATATTATATATATATATACATATATATATATATATATATATATATACTATATATATATATATTAATATATATATATACATAAATACATATAATATATATATATATATATAATATAAATTCAGTCCACTAGGTGGTCGGAACAGCCATCTACTCACCCACTGCAGAACGAGAGCGAGATAAATGTCTAACATTACATTATGTACAGTATAACGAGAAAATACATGAGCAACCACAAAATCTCTATCCTCTCCACATAACGAATTACGCGAAGGAGCAATTTGAGTGTGGTTCCCTCGGCATGTTTTAAGTTGGAATGTAGGAGCTGTGATCGCTATACTGAAAAAATTTCTGTAACAATCGAAACGAAAACAAGAGCTCCTTTTTCTGATGGGGCATAAATTCCCGCGACATTTAAGTGACTGGCAGTAATTATCACCTGCACCACTAAAACCATCAAAACGCTGCGTCTACTTGCAGAGAAAAGGCAGTGCAACATTGAAATAGTCCATTACAGTAGCAGCAATAGTATTGTTAGTTTGCAAACAAGCTGTGTAAATCAATTACCATTACATTTAAAGTTATACAAAAATTTTAAAGTACTTGTGGAGTACAATCTCAAAATAGATATATAATTGGCACACTGGGTCATAGACCTCAAATAACCCAGCCACACACTCAAATTAGTTTCTATACTTCATTGAAATTATTCATAAGAGAAACCTTTCAGTCGTACCATGCACGACTAATCAGAGTAATCCAGGAGCCGGATTTCAGTACCAACACCTCCTCTCTGACCTGCAGAGTATATGTAACACCACCACACACCCCCAAGAGTCATCCTGGTCCAGACTGGTTCACTGGTGCCGTGCCACCTCATCTTAGCCATCTCTGAAACTGAGAAAACATCTCCAAGGGGGAAGCATCCCCGCACAGGACTTTGAGAGGAATACCTCATCCCAGTCCCCGGTTACTGGGTAACAACAAACATGTATCGTCCTGAGAGACTGGGGTGAAACCACCTACTGGACTCTGAGTGACAGACATTGGTAGACTGTTCTTAATTTATGTCCTCAAAACTACATGACATTTTTATAAAATTTGACTTCTGGTTGGCTTGTTGCAAAGCCTAAATGCAAAAATAATTCACCAGAAAACACAAAACCACACCAAAAAATTAAATAAGAAGGGGTAGGAAACTCTGGTTAACCTGGTAGAAAGATAATGATTGGTAACATTATTATCCAGTTCTCCTTCTCAATACTTGAAATACCTCCACTGAGAATCTGTAAAAAATTCAGAACTCTAATCCTCGAATGGCTCTGATCATGACTGCTTGTTCACATACTCTAAATAAACTTTTGTTAAATTGGAACCACTTCCTCTGTAACAGTTTTTTTGTGCCAACTGAATAGCCTACAGAGTCACCACATCCTGGACCTCAACCAAACGACTTCAGAGCCAGGGTATCCACTCCCACCCAGCACCAAGACCCCCCTATCCCCCCAACCGGTTTTATCTGGGCCGGTTTCATCACTGCCCAAGTCTCATGCAGGCAGACTCAATGAACAACTCCCCCCCTCAGGCCCCAACAGTCACCACAGCCAGTAGAAGGATCTAGGTGAATACGGAAATCTTCTTCTCACCGGCTAACAAAGTACACATTATTATTATAATCAAAAAGAAGCGCTAAGCACAAGACTATTAAAACAGCGCTGCATACATAGTACACAATTATAAATATTTCAGTCACAGAAGCTTTAGTTTCACCTTGAAACTTTGCCAACAGGTCCCTCCCAAACCAAGCATTTCCTTACTTTTGAGGAGACCCAAAACATTATTCCCTAGTAGTAGGTCAACACCTGAAAAGCAAATCCTTCTGTAATACCTAGAGGCAGGTACCCAGACTGGTAAACAACTCACCCACAATCTATGTACAGAGTCCTAACAGGGTTCCGGAAATCCCTTTTTAATTATAATATCTTTGCCACTGGACTTCTGACACTGGGTAATACATCTCTGCTCGGTAACAAGAATGGCTACCACCATCGCCCACCTTGCTTCTACCAACCCCATTTTGTGCAAACACTGTGGACATACTTGAAAAAACCTCCATCCGAGGTCTAAAACAGCGAACTTCCTAATGTACCGGGGGGGGGGGGGGGGGGGGGGGGGCCGGGGGGGGGGGGGGGGGGGGGGGGGTACTCAGCTAAGACTGCAATACAAGCTCCCTGCATGTAACGTGAGAGTCCTGTGCAGCATCTGGTTCTAAGCATCTCTCTGCAATACTGCTGTAAATGACCCTCTCATTACAGTTAGTAAATTATAAACTTTAAAGGACCATGCCCACCTGAAAACTGACTAACCACTTCCTTGAGCAGGAAGCTGAAATTGACTTAAATAATCCCTGGGAACCAGGATCTGGTATTAGTAACTAAAAAAAAAAACCTTTGGATTATGAGGCTGGGAAAAAAATTTGGCTTAAACCTTGTGAAATACCTTACTCCTCTAACTGGTGGAGAAAATTATTAACATTGCCTGGGTGATAACTATTTCCAACTTTTTGGTTGGCTAAAAACCTTCACCCAACTCTAAAGCAATGGTTAAAATTAAAAACAATCCAAATCCTTTTTCCTCAAGATATGCCTAAGGTCAGAAGGTACACTGTTCAAAAGATCCTCCATAAAATTAAAGTCAATACACGTTCCATAATCGCCTTACAACATCCTTGCAGTGCACCATTTCGTCAGCAGCGACATCATCTCCTTTCCTACTCCACCAAGGATTGTCCTTTCTGAAACTTTAAGGCCTCTAAACTTCGCCTATCTTCTCTGCAAATCTGATAAGCAACATCCTTAATCTTCTCATAATCTGAAAAGTCATGTTCATTTAGAAGTTAATAGATTTTGGTACTCCTTTACCAATTTATCTGGGTCTTGCTAATGTGCCCAATTACTATCTGATCACTTTGGAGATTTTACCTATATTTTCACACTGTGAAAAGTTATCATGTATCTTTTTTCCCCCAAAAATGGGACAACATTATAGCTTGTTCCCAATAAAATATGTCTACCCTGTTAATTTTCCATTATGTGAAGCAAGCAAACATCTCTCTTTAGTCTCTAAAGATTTGTACCTCTTCCTCTACCAGTAATTTCAAAACAAATCCCGGAAAACTGACATTATATATGGAGCGTTTTTATAATACAATGTTCTCTACAAAATACTGCGTAATAGGATGTAGACTATTGTTTACAATGGAACATATAGGCCGAACAGTATGAAGATAAGGGTAAAGAGTTTTTGTTGAGCATTTGTGGTTTGGAAAAGCGATGATAAGGTATATATTGGCTATGTGGCAGATTTTGAAATTGATTGGAATAGGAGGTAGGTTAACACAAGCAAGTGAAAGTTTTTACGAGGATAGTGAGGCTCATGTTAGAGGTATGTAGGAGAGAGGGAGATCATTTCCCAGTAAAAGTAGGCCTTAGACAGTGATGTGTGATGTCACCTGGTTGTTTTCTATATTAATAGATGGAGTAGTAAGAGGAAGTGAATAACTCGAGTCAGCAAGGGGTGTAGTGTTAAATATGAAGAATCAAACACATAGTGGGAGTTGTCACAGTTGGCTCATTGCTGAAATGACACTGCTTTTGGGAGATTTCTAGAAGAGAAGTTGCAGAGCTTGTGGACGAGTTTTTGGAAGGGGTAGTGTAAAGAAGGAATTGAATATGAATATAGGAAAGAGTAAGTGATGAGGAAACAAAAAAATTTAGGTAACGAGAGACTGGGATATCAGATAGGAGGAAGAGGTGATGGAGGAAGTGAATGAGAATGAGTGGACGTTCAGCAAATGTATCTATGAAAGATGAGGTAAATCATAGAATTGACGAGGGAGAAGAGATTAGTGGTGCACTTAGGAGTCTGTGGAGGAAATAGAACATAAATCCATGAAGCTAAGAGAGGAATGTATGAGAGTATATTATGCAACGCTCTTATATAGAGTGCGACGCATGATGGAGAATGGTGCAACAAGAGAAGGCTGGATGCAGTGGAGATGACATGTCTGTAGGGCAATGTGTGGATTGAGTAAAAGCAGTGAATCGATAGTTTGGAAACTAGAGAAGTGCGCGATTTACAAAAACTATTATCCAAGGGCTAGGAGGGTTTGTCTGAGGTGTTCAGACACATATGAAATATAGAACAAATAGAAATGACTTCGAGATTGTAAAATCTGTAGTTGGAGAGAAGGAGGGGTAGGGGGTCGGCCTAGGAAAGTTTGGAGGTAAGGCGGCCACGCAGTTTTTGTGTGCGAGGGGCTATGGACCTTCCATCAAGCATGATGAGCGTGTAGGAACTAATGGAGACAATTATATTTAGGCCTTGACCGTGCTGTTGGAGTGTAAGCAAGTGTAACATTTATGAAGGGATTCAGGGAAATCAGCAAGGCAGCTGATTCCTAGGAGATGGGAAGTACAGTGTCTGCACTCGAAGGAGGAGTGTTAAAGTAGCAGTTTTATAACTGTAGAGTAAATTCGCCTCGAGCAAACATGATGGAGAGAGTGCTGGTGAAAGTTTCCTTATCAGGCCACCCTACCTTACATAGGAAACCAGCCGATGTGTTACTAAATAAATAAAAAAAATCATCATTGGAATAGTATATTGCAACGCTACCTCCATTATGATGTGATCTGTAGTAATGTAGTTAATGTTATAAATATATAATTGGCAATAATTTTAAACCAGGTTTCAGTGAGAACGATTAAAGGTTAATTTAACATGTAGTGAGTAAAGGAGGTTAGATGTTATCATAATGTTTATGAGAGATCTAGCACTGCAATTGAAAATTGAGGCAGGTGACCCGAAAAGAAGAAACACTTTTCACTATCAGTCATCCCATCCACCGTCTTGCAGAGAGGCGGCGATATACATCCTGCCAAAAAACATCCCCCCCCCCCGCTACTGTACAGTAATACCTTGTATAACGCGGTTTTGAACATGTAAAAAAGGGTTTGCTATAGCAAGGTTTAGAATTTTAAAAGTTATTAAAAATTTAAATTTTTTAACAGTTTTTGCTGTAAGTGAACTGCATTTTTTGTATACGTGCTAGTAATACTTATCGTAATACTTATCGAACTTCCCTCCACTTCTTAATCCCAAACTAATTCTTGCCTACTTTGTTACAAAACTCGTCTTCTAACCTTCTCCAATGTATGGTAGAGTGTTTAAGTAACATTCTTGTTAAGTCAGATGGCCTGTTTACGTTTTGTAACAATAACTTTTTAATAATAAATCAGGAATTACAAAACAAGTAAACTAAAACCTTAGAAAATCTACTAAGATTATTTAGCTTAATATATATTATATAAAGTTAGATTGGACAAAAAAAGGAGTTATATCTCACGCTTCTCTTGGTACGTGCCAGTATATTGATATGGAAAAAATCGACCCATATCATCCTCATCATGATCGACTTATTTACAAACTTCAATTATATCATCATAAGTCAACCACAATGGTTAACTAAGACTTAGCGAACTTTACTTCAGAGTATACAAGAACTCGTAAGTGACAGACTTAGTCTCTTTTCCATCCAGCATTGACTAGAATATCTTAGAACCACAAATTAAACATACAAAGGCCGACACGGGCTTAATTCAGTCAAGCCTGAACGATTAATTCACCCAGTATAAATAACTCGAAAGAGACAAACATAAGAAAAGGAAGTCACTATGAAAGGAAAACGATCGCCAGAGAGAATTAAGGGGGATAAGATCGAGGTGTATAAATGGAAGAAAACAGGAATAAATAAAGGGGATGTAAATAGTGTGCTGAAAATTTCCACCAAGACTAGACTCGCAGCAATGGTTTTCAAGTTGCCAAAAATCAAGATTCTGGAAGGATATAGGAAGCACTGTTTGTAATAGATTGTGGATGAGTGAACAAACTCCTCGATACAATTATTGAGGCTAAAACGTTTTGTAGTTTAAAAATAGGATAGATAAATGCATAGTGGGTGTGGTTGGACTGACTAGCTTGTGCTGCTGGGTCGGTGGCCGTGCTCCCTTCTTGATTGGAGTTGACCAGACTTGGGTGGGTCCTTGGCTAATCCGGGAAGGGGAGACATGTGACATGCTCACGCATGGGTCAGTAGGCCTGTTGCAGTGTCCTTCTTTCTTATGTTTTCTTATGAGAGGTCAATGAGTAGTAACTGAGTGAGGAGCTCCCTTGCATGCAAGCCGCAGACTGGAAGTGAGAGTGCTAGCAGCGTGATGTGCAGAACCTACCCAGAGCAGTGCGGTGAACCTACTGACCTGTACCAGTGAGCGGTAAGCTGACCGTCCAGGTTGGATCACGTGACTTGCGGAAGGCAGACCAGTAACCTGACCTAGTAACTGGCTCTCCAACTAGTAAGAACATAAGAACGTATAAGAAAGAAGGAACACTGCAGCAGGCACTATTATGAACACCTAACAATATAATATAACAATATTACCATTAACACACACACACAATATATAATAAATATATATAAATTATAAAAATATTATATATATATATATATATATATGATATATTTATATATATATATATATATAATATTATATATATAATATAATAATAATAATAATAATAATAAAAAGGAGCACATCCTAAATATAAAATATTGGGTATGCCCATAACTCGTAACAATATTCACACCACACACTGCCCTCCGACACAACATTCTCGCTGCCACCACCACCTGCTCGCTGCTACGTTTATGAGTGGTTTCATACCCATAAAAAATGTGGTGGCATCACTATACTCTGTACATTTCCCCATTTTTGCCTCCATTGATGACGTTCTTTGTAAGTATAAAGATTGCTTGAGCTCAGTTATTTGGTGTATTTTTACATCTTGGTTAGCTGTCTACTGATTACTGTGAGAGTCTGAGAAGGAAGGTGAGGTCGACTCCTTGTATAGCATTCCTTTTAACACTTATTGTAAATAATGGCGCATCTTAATAAAATCTAGGAAGTCCTATTGATACAATATAAGTAAATTAATAGCCTGATGAAAAGTTACTAGATTTTGAAGCGTAAAAAATATGAAATACTGAATAACAAAAAGGCACAATACCGTGACTGGAACGATTACACAAATAGACCGCACATAAAAGACAGAACTTACGACGGACGTTTCGGTCTGGGGCCGACTTGGACGCATTGACAAAGTCTATGTCCCAAGTCGGACCGAAACGTCGTCGTAAGCTTCTGCTTTTAATGTGCGGGTTATTTGTGTTAATATATACTGAACTAATGTAATGGAACTGTAGTTAAAAACAGGAATACATTATAAAGACAATAAATACTTGACGTAGTACGTAGAAAATGTCGAGTTGCAAAATCTAGTTAAAAATGTAGTGAAATACTAAGAAAACAGAGGAGAATTACTTGTAAAATAGAAAGAATGTAAACGGTCTACAAAGAGAATATTAAATAGTTACAATATTAAAACTTAGTTACAAGGAGTTGTAAACTTTGTAAAAATATGAATTAACAAAATAAGACCAAATAACCGGTAGTAATAAAGACATGTATAACTGGGTAAAAAGTGCCAAGAACAGTATGGAAGGAAAAATACAAAATGGGAGAGTTTTTAAAGTAATATAACAACAGTAAAGAAGAATTCTAAAAAACAATAGTGAAACAATACATAAGCTAAGAATAAAATGTAGATGATTTTGGTAATGAAAAATAAGACATAAAAATGCCAAGGAATCATTCGTCGCTCAACCTTTTGGGACGAGCGGACTTGAGCTGACCTGCCCTCTGTGTCAGCCGTGACAACTTTGGATTTTCCTCACAAATGGCGCAGCCGCAAGCAGAAAGGGTACACACTGGTCGCATAGAGTGGTGCGTGGGCGTGCATGCCCACTCAGCTCAAGTTTTTATTACATGCCATCAATCAGGGACACATACGGCAATGCCAACGAAGAGCTGAATGGAGTAGCCTGAACGGGCATATAGAATTTTTGTTGAAATTTTCTCAGTGCAAAGAGTATATGATGACATAGTCCGCAAGTGTTCCAAGATCTTTGTGTACCAGAGAATCCTGCAGTGATGGTAAGGCTACATGAGTGTCCCGCATTATACGTGGGTGAAGAATAAGAAATAGTAACCCTTTAGCTAATAGCATACCCTACGTGCTTTCTTCGAGAAGTTTGGGACTGTTCATATGGCCGACATTGGGGAAAAGGAAGGAAGGATCGTATTCTGGTATGCCTGAAGGAGTTTTCCTTAAAAATGACCATTGAGGCATCCTATTCCATCCTATATTTTTCCTAGAAGACTTCAGGACACAAGTATGGAGACTTACACAGGGCAACAACGTACTTCGATTATGCGGAGCTATGATCACATTGCTGCGCATGTGTAAACAACAGGGAACACAAGCGAAGGGCCGCAAAGGAGGCATCAGAGAACCTTGAACGTTGGATTGGCACGACCTGAGTCGTTCCTTGAACAAGTCTTGGATGTGGAGGTCGAGGAGGCCTTGAGGGAGGAAGAGTGGTGTAACTCTTCCGAGAGAGACATGCCCTGCCGGCAGGCACCGGAGACCAAAGATGTGGTGTCACTGGGTGCGTACAGGGCCGTGGAGGCTACCAATTGATTCAGTCCTCCCACGACCTGTTAGGGACCCCAGGAAGGTCACAGTATGAGGGGCTTGTGGGGCCCTGGATGCTGCTTGGGTTCCAGGTTATGTGAGAGGGGGGAGGCATGTCAAGACCCAGTAGAGGCTGGGTTGTCAAAATGCACGGTGTGGCGGAAGTGCACGGGGATGCTTACCAGGTGGAGTGGGAGAAAGGCACGAGTGTCACGGAAGAGAGCGGGCAGTGCCCTCGGACGTGGACGATGTGGATGTGCTCACTCCGGCACAGCGTTCTGGTAAAAGGTGTGGGCTGAAGTGGTTGAGCCTGGACTGGGGGGTCCAGGGGCAAGGGCATGTGAAAGCAGATCACAGAATGGTGATTGAAAAACAAGGCGTATAAAGAGGGAAGGGGATAAAGGTGGTGCAATACGTAAAGGCAAACCTCCATTGAACAAATTCACGAGTCTCTCTATAAATGTTTAATGGTCAGAAAAATTCTAGGAAGTGTGAATGGTTTTCAGAATGCTCATTAGGTATGGTGTAGATGTAGTGTTTGTGCAGAGCACAACCCAAGCCGGGTTGTAGTTGATGAATGAGGGGAATACTGTAAAAAAGGCACACTCAACGAGATTGAAGAGAAGTAGCTATTTAGTGAGGGAGGCTAGCCCGTTTTACTGTACATCATTGTGAGAGGGGGGTGAGGGAGGGTTATAAGAGTGGATGGGAGCATGGGGAAGAGATAAGATGTCTTTGGTGTGTGTTTTATGGCCCGCGAGGGGATCAGTCGAGTAAGAATGAGTTTGTACGTGAAGTGTTAGTGAATCACGATCAGGTCGCACCAGCATTAGCTGTGGAGGGAGGACAGGAAAAGCGTTATTCGCCTGCAAGGATGGTGTAACATAGGGGAGGCCGTATATAAGATTTCTGGCGTTACTGAGGGACTGTATTAAGCCGGGTGGGTGGTGGATGTAGAGGGGGGGGCGGCGTGGGAGGTTCAGCACACCATTAGAGAGGCAGGGGTATGCTGCTAACGGCTGGACAAGATATACGTGACAATGAAAGCAGTTGTGCGAGTGTAAAGGATTTGGATGTTGTTTTTTTCTGATCCTAGAGTTGTTTAGGTGGATTGGGGATGGAGGGTCGGCCGAACAGAGTATAAGATTATATGGAAATTGAATGTACGGTTGCTTCACGATGTTGAGGGGAGGTCCTATTTGCACACTGGTGGAAAGGCTTATGGGAAGGGTAGGAAGTAATGGGGAAGTGTTGAGATGAGGGATGTGACGGCGAAGACGATGGATTCGAGGTTTCAATGACCGAAACAGGGAAGGCACGAAATCAGTTGGCTTATGGAGGCTTATTAGGTATCTTGAGGGTCAGTTTAAGGGAGTAACATGAATAGGAGCGCAGGGGGGGGGATTGGAGCCCCTGAGGCTGACATAGAAGAGTGAAGGTACGCCTAATCGGAAGAGCAAAATGAGAGTTTGATATGCGGCAAGGGTGTTTAGGGGGGTTGACGGTCATGTGTGGGGTGTTATAGACCATCGGCGTGTGTCCAGCGAGGGCAGTGGGCGCCGGCGCGTTGCAAAGGAAATGGTGGGTTTGAGAGTTCATGAGGACACAGAGGGTATAGGGAGGGACAAGATTTGGTGACAACGAGGGATGGAGGGTATGTTGATTCTTGGCTAGTTGCACATATGAGGGATTGGGAGGAGAGAGGGGGCATTAAGAGAGACCAAGGGGGATGGGTGCGGAGAGTGCTGGACCGGGACGACAGGGAACAGTATACAGGGCCTATTGTAGGAGGAAGAGTAGTGGACGGCATTAATGAGTATGAGCAGGGTAAGCACCGGGGATAGATGGGCTGCCTTGCCGGTAGTATACATACAGCATTTGGGGAGTATTAACAGATTTTTTTTGGTCAATTATTTAATATCAAAAAAGAAGGGGTGCGCTGGGACCTTTGCAGCGACAGCACTAGTAGTTTGGTGCAAAAGGGTGAAAGTCAGTGCACAGTGAAGATTACCGGATGATATCACTCATGTTGTGCAGACTACAAACTTATTGCAAAAATTTTGGGTAATTCATAAAAAAGGTCAATTAAAAGGTAATATGAGGGGTCCATTATGGGATTCCCGGGGAGATCAATGTATAGGGGCATGGGGTATAAGAAGGTTAATTGAGGGTCCACAAGGGGGGCACGTGGGGGTATTGGCGTTGGAATTGGAGAACGGCATAAGACATGTCGAGAGGGAGGCTCTGTGGAGAATCATAGAGTGATGCAAGGGTTCGGAGGACATTGTTGAATTGGCACGTACTTTATATCGTGGGAGCTGGATGTGAGGACAGATAAACGGAGGGTGGGGTTGCATTTGAAAATGGGCAGGGGATTGAGGCAAGGTTGCCCGTTGTCACAAATATAATATGCATGATATTAACAGAATCCGTTTTATAGGGCAGTGGACAAGGTGCATACAGGAGGGGGTAAGGGAGGACTATACGAGGTTGGGAGTCCCATATATCAAAGGTTACGTTGAAGAACACAACTGTCCTAGTAGTGGAGGTAAGGATTGGAGGGACTGGAGAGAGTAAAAGACGTTTTTTTGGGATGGCAACAGGTATGGCAGGGAAGGTGCAAAAATCTAAGCTCATGATATTGTGGTGTAATGGGATGGGCAGGAGGGCGGGGGTGGGGGGGTGAGGTGGAGTGTCGTGACCGGGTGGAAAATTAGTTGAGTTGTTATATGGGAAATGCTCAATGGCGAGGGAGAATAATTCAAAGGTGTGGTAGATAGGGTATTGGGAAGATTGTCAGGAATAGAGGCCGACCATCTACGCTACACCAGAGGGTCATGTGGTCAATGTGCTTTGTACAGTAGAAATATGGGCATGTGGCAGCTTGTACCCTTTGTGAATGGGGATGTCCGGAGAATTGTTGAGCAGAGTTTTCCGTTTTATCTGGGGTTCGGCTGTGGGATTGTTGAAAAGAGAGGTGGTAACACTTCCGGTTTTTTTTGTTTTTTGTAGTATTCCACCATTTTCACTTCACCATTTAATGCACTGCATTCATTGGAGTTTAAGAGAATGGTGAAGTAACGTAAAAAGAGAGCACAATAGGGAGTGGGTGAGAGTAATCAACTAATTTGTTGAAAATAAGAAAAAGTTTTGGGGTGAGATTAAAAGTTGAGAAAGCCTAGGGAACGAATGGATTTGATAGTTAAAAAATAGGAGAGAGAATTAATTAAATGGAGAGGTAGAGGTATCGTGAAGGTGGAGGAATATTTTGAGGAACTGTTAAATGAGGAGGACAGGGAAGCTGTTAGTCTTCTGTACCAGGACAAGGAGAAATAAACACTTGTAGGAGTGTGGAAGAGACAGTCGTAAGTGAAGGAAAAGTGCGCGAGGCAGGGATAAATCAACGTGGTTTAAAGCAGCTGGATTGATGGGATAAAGATAGAAATGTTAAAAGCAGGTAGTAATATAGTTTTGGAGTGTTAGTGCTTTTATTTTAATAAATGTGTGGAAGAGTGTAAGGTAACATAGGGACTGGCAAAGAGCATGCAAATAGAGTGTAAAAATTATAGGGATGTAAGACATTGAGCATCCTGGTAAAGTGAATGGTAGAGTTATTATTTAAAAGAATTAATGAGTAAGTGATGGAGAGCAGGATAGCAGATGACCAAGGAGGCCTAGGAAGGGTAAGGGGTGTTTTTCTAGGGGGTGGGGGGGGGGGGGGGGGGGGGGGGGGGGGCGCCTTTGACTGCTTAACGAAAATGAAAAAAATGTCGTGACTCCTAAAGGAGAAATTACTGTTAGTCTAGGGCATTTATATTATTTAAAATGGAAAAAGAACCACTTTAGGGATAAGATTGTACCTTCACATTAAATGTGGAACGTTTTAATTAGTCAATCTTAATTTTTTATAAGGACAAATAAATAAATACGAAATTATATAAACATTCTAAAACAGGGAGGATCCATGACACACCCTCCCCTTCTGCCGGTCTGTCTACCAGTCGGGGAACAGCACCATGCAAATACTCCCCCCCCCAAAACAAAACAAGACCTGTGCACACTAGGGTCTGCAGGTAAACATGAGAGCACTTAAAACAATAAAAAAATCGAGGGTTAAACATACTAAACAAAAAATCACTCCCCACCCGCTTTACACCAACCCTAACCATGACGACTTCTTGCCCCCGCAGCTCTTCTCGTACGACACACACCTCTCCTGCTGCTAGAGTCCTGCTTCTGGGTTACTCGACTGAACGAGGAATAACACGCGTCCGGGTTTCAGTGAACAAATCCCGGAAACTTACATTATATATGGAGCGTTTTTTATACAATAGTCTCTACAATACACTGCGTAAAACACCCTCCCATAGACCACCGTCTCACCAGCTAGCTGGATCCAGTTGGTTTGCAGCTAGTCAAGGAAAAAATGGATTCAACCTAGGTCTGGAGGAACACAGAAAAAAATCTCCATAAATAAGAAAACTGCATCAAACACTGTCTTGGTGCAATATACTTATAAGATAAGGAAAAACACAATAAAATTTACATCTTAAAGTTTATCTCTACAATTAGCACTGTTATCCGAAGACTGTGAAACTTGTTTGATGTAAAAATGAACAGTTTTTACGCCAATGAGACCACAGTGATGCCTTTACTGTTGTACTCTTGAACATAAAGAAGAAAATACACCATTACTACTTAGTGTTGTGCCAAACACCGTACGTTGATGCATTTTCCTATACATTACATAAAAAATTAAGAGCTGACTGAGTTACTTATCTGTACATAAAAGGTATACACAATAATAAGAAACTTTATGAATTGAGAGAAATCTCTTTTTAAATAGCATAGTTCCATAATCACACAACTCATGCTTGCAAACAATGCAACTTTATGTTAACCAATATCTCCCAATAATGACATGAGTATTATAAATTTGGAGAAACTCATGTAAAAAACATTAGCGTCCCATTTATCGCAAATCAATGTTTTCAAACGTGAAATACACACACGTCATAAAATAGTATAAACAAAGTCTCCAGAAACACTGCAAAAATTGTTGTACATAAACAAATAGAAAATTACATGCTGTCTTACTCACAGGAATATCAATCTGCGAAATTGAGCTATGCAAACCACACCACTGAAGAAAATGAGAGAACACTGGAGAGAAAATTACCACAGACTTCAAAACTGGGTATTATAGTTACATATAAAATTTTGCCGCAGGAATGTGACCTTGTACAAACACACTGTGAGACATCATTCCATCGACCCCTCAACAGGTGGGCCCTCCCAGACTTCACCTACACTGTCATTCCAAGGAATCCTGGAGTTCACCCCTATGGTGATCTCCCCCCCAAGAAAAGGTGGATCCTGAGAAACACAAAACACAGGAACCCTATTCATGAGCCAAAAATGGTGAGTCATCCGCCAACATGGACCACTAACCTTTGATCCAACGTCCATACACCATCAACCACAGTGAAAGCAACACTCCCACAATTTATTAGTGCTTTGAATTATTAATTTGTAAGGAAATAAATCTGCCAGGATGTTTACAGGACAATTTACCTGAATTATTACCTGCAAGTAACAAAAAAGGCACAAATACCGTAGACTGGAACGATACACAAATAAACCCACACTTAGACGATGACATTTCGGTCCTGACTTTGGACCATTTACATTGTAAAAATGCCCCTAACTTCGAGAACCCCCGTGACTTAACCTGATCTCTTTTTTTACTCTTCTCCCTTCTTCCCCCTTTCCTCTTTTCCTTTTACTCCTTTGGGTTGTTTTTTCTTCTGCCTTGTGTATTTGTTCCTTCTTCATCTTTATTTATTTATTTTCCCCCCTCTGTGTTCTTTGCTTTTTACCCGCTGTGGGCACCCTAGCTCCCTTGCAGCGTTCCTCTTTCTAGTATTTGACTGGCTGCTCCTCCTTCCTCCCTACCACTACCATCCACCCCTACATTTCTACCGACTACTACTACTATCACCTCCTGGCCTATATATACCCCTCCCTCTCTCCTTTTCGTTAGTGTGGCTTTGTAATGGTACCAAACGTACTGAAACGTCGTCGTAAGCTCCTCCTGAATATGTGCGGGTTATTTGTGTACCTGCAAGTAATTTGGGTGAGGCAAGTGGGACTTAGTCACAGCAGGTCACCAAACTGTCACTCCCTCGAAGCCAACTCCCTACCACTCACAAAAAGCTAGACCTGACATTAAATTAATAATTATAATATTAAAACTCTGGTAAATTAAAGTGGTCTGGACTGTATAGGATTAGGGTTGCTGGGTACACAGAAAATAATTACAGAGACTTGGGAAAGTTTTCTCCTAACCATTTTTCTCCTAACCGTATAGGAGTGAAGCTGATTCATTACCTCTGTAACTTGCCATGATTAGTGACCAGATCTACCTGGAGTTCATTACCTTTGTAACTAGTTCAGCTATCATAACTTTGGGGTCCAGTCACTGGACCCATTATGTACCTTTGTAATCTTTTGACTACCGCCCACAGGATGGGTATGGGGTGCATAAAGATATTAAACAAAAGTGTTGGTTGTGTGGTGTGTGTTTGTGTTTGTGTGGTGTGTGTGGTGACTCAACAATCAATATTTGCACCAATACTCATTACAGTTGTGACCGGGTGTATGGAAGTGTGAATTGCTCAATTACTCTATCATTTGTGTTTTCATGATTGTAGCCAAAGTATAACGTAAGTACCATTACACCAGAATTTCATTTTACTTTGTAACTTGTGAGCTCATTACCTTTGTACCTGTTCACTATCAAAACTTTTGGGGGCCCTGTCCCTGGACCCATTACGTACCTCTGTTAATCTGTAAATACTAGTAACTTGTCATGATTGTGACAGACTTACCTATTCATTACCTTTGTAAATTGTGAGTTCATATTACCTTTGTAAAAGGTTTGAGTTCATTACCTTTTGTAAATTGGTGAGTTCATTACCTCTGTAACTGCTCAGCATCAAAACTTTGGAGTCCCAGTCCCTGAGGCCCAATACAGAACCACCTGTATCTTAAGCCACCCGCCTCCCGTCTGGGACAAGGGGTGCCTCTAAACATAAACACCTAACAAACCAAATCATTAGAAGAAAAAACTTTTATGCTATTTAACATACCTGATGTCACAAGAGACAATTGATGATACCACACACCCTAACCATTCCCAAGTAGCTAGAATTTAATGATGGCCAAAGAAAAAAACAACTGACCCAATGCCGAATGCCATCAGCATGATAGTGGCTATCTTTGTACATAGCAAATCAAAACTGTAGATTGCACATTGTAACCTTTACAAAGAAATAAACCTATTACTTATCATTATATTGTTTAATAAATGGGTATGTCACTTAGCTGAGGTGTGCTCCTGGAGAACTGGTGTCCTCTATTTTTCGTTCTGCTGCCGAAATTTACGGGTTTTATCCACACTGTAATTATCCAATACATCAAGAGGGGACATCATCGAGGGTTCCTATTACAAATTCAGGCCGAAAACCCCCAACTGACTTTGGAGAACGCCTGATTACATTGCACAATTCATTCCAGTGTTCAAAACAAATCAAATTTAAAATGGTTTTCTCTCCCGCAGCGTCACTCAGCAGCTATATTCACCCCCCCCCTCCCTCTTTAAAATTTCTCGAAAGGTCCAAAACAGCTTCACATTTTATTACGTTTTATTATGTTCTACATTTAGGAAATTATGTAAAAAAAAATGCACAGTTAGCATACCTTACCTAGGCTGTACTATGTACTACCACAAAAACCACACACGCACTCTTTGGAAATCTGAATAGCCACACACCCATCCACCAGTTTCACCGAGATTCAGTCCACTAGGTGGTCGGAAAGCCATCTACTCACCCACTGCAGAACGAGAGCAGATAAATGTCTACATTACATTATGTACAGTATAACGAGAAAATACATGAGCAACCACAAAATCTCTATCCTCTCCACATAACGAATTACGCGAAGGAGCAATTTGAGTGTGGTTCCCTCGGCATGTTTTAAGTTGGAATGTAGGAGCTGTGATCGCTATACTGAAAAAATTTCTGTAACAATCGAAACGAAAACAAGAGCTCCTTTTTCTGATGGGGCATAAATTCCCGCGACATTTAAGTGACTGGCAGTAATTATCACCTGCACCACTAAAACCATCAAAACGCTGCGTCTACTTGCAGAGAAAAGGCAGTGCAACATTGAAATAGTCCATTACAGTAGCAGCAATAGTATTGTTAGTTTGCAAACAAGCTGTGTAAATCAATTACCATTACATTTAAAGTTATACAAAAATTTTAAAGTACTTGTGGAGTACAATCTCAAAATAGATATATAATTGGCACACTGGGTCATAGACCTCAAATAACCCAGCCACACACTCAAATTAGTTTCTATACTTCATTGAAATTATTCATAAGAGAAACCTTTCAGTCGTACCATGCACGACTAATCAGAGTAATCCAGGAGCCGGATTTCAGTACCAACACCTCCTCTCTGACCTGCAGAGTATATGTAACACCACCACACACCCCCAAGAGTCATCCTGGTCCAGACTGGTTCACTGGTGCCGTGCCACCTCATCTTAGCCATCTCTGAAACTGAGAAAACATCTCCAAGGGGGAAGCATCCCCGCACAGGACTTTGAGAGGAATACCTCATCCCAGTCCCCGGTTACTGGGTAACAACAAACATGTATCGTCCTGAGAGACTGGGGTGAAACCACCTACTGGACTCTGAGTGACAGACATTGGTAGACTGTTCTTAATTTATGTCCTCAAAACTACATGACATTTTTATAAAATTTGACTTCTGGTTGGCTTGTTGCAAAGCCTAAATGCAAAAATAATTCACCAGAAAACACAAAACCACACCAAAAAATTAAATAAGAAGGGGTAGGAAACTCTGGTTAACCTGGTAGAAAGATAATGATTGGTAACATTATTATCCAGTTCTCCTTCTCAATACTTGAAATACCTCCACTGAGAATCTGTAAAAAATTCAGAACTCTAATCCTCGAATGGCTCTGATCATGACTGCTTGTTCACATACTCTAAATAAACTTTTGTTAAATTGGAACCACTTCCTCTGTAACAGTTTTTTTGTGCCAACTGAATAGCCTACAGAGTCACCACATCCTGGACCTCAACCAAACGACTTCAGAGCCAGGGTATCCACTCCCACCCAGCACCAAGACCCCCCTATCCCCCCAACCGGTTTTATCTGGGCCGGTTTCATCACTGCCCAAGTCTCATGCAGGCAGACTCAATGAACAACTCCCCCCCTCAGGCCCCAACAGTCACCACAGCCAGTAGAAGGATCTAGGTGAATACGGAAATCTTCTTCTCACCGGCTAACAAAGTACACATTATTATTATAATCAAAAAGAAGCGCTAAGCACAAGACTATTAAAACAGCGCTGCATACATAGTACACAATTATAAATATTTCAGTCACAGAAGCTTTAGTTTCACCTTGAAACTTTGCCAACAGGTCCCTCCCAAACCAAGCATTTCCTTACTTTTGAGGAGACCCAAAACATTATTCCCTAGTAGTAGGTCAACACCTGAAAAGCAAATCCTTCTGTAATACCTAGAGGCAGGTACCCAGACTGGTAAACAACTCACCCACAATCTATGTACAGAGTCCTAACAGGGTTCCGGAAATCCCTTTTTAATTATAATATCTTTGCCACTGGACTTCTGACACTGGGTAATACATCTCTGCTCGGTAACAAGAATGGCTACCACCATCGCCCACCTTGCTTCTACCAACCCCATTTTGTGCAAACACTGTGGACATACTTGAAAAAACCTCCATCCGAGGTCTAAAACAGCGAACTTCCTAATGTACCGGGGGGGGGGGGGGGGGGGGGGGGGCCGGGGGGGGGGGGGGGGGGGGGGGGGTACTCAGCTAAGACTGCAATACAAGCTCCCTGCATGTAACGTGAGAGTCCTGTGCAGCATCTGGTTCTAAGCATCTCTCTGCAATACTGCTGTAAATGACCCTCTCATTACAGTTAGTAAATTATAAACTTTAAAGGACCATGCCCACCTGAAAACTGACTAACCACTTCCTTGAGCAGGAAGCTGAAATTGACTTAAATAATCCCTGGGAACCAGGATCTGGTATTAGTAACTAAAAAAAAAAACCTTTGGATTATGAGGCTGGGAAAAAAATTTGGCTTAAACCTTGTGAAATACCTTACTCCTCTAACTGGTGGAGAAAATTATTAACATTGCCTGGGTGATAACTATTTCCAACTTTTTGGTTGGCTAAAAACCTTCACCCAACTCTAAAGCAATGGTTAAAATTAAAAACAATCCAAATCCTTTTTCCTCAAGATATGCCTAAGGTCAGAAGGTACACTGTTCAAAAGATCCTCCATAAAATTAAAGTCAATACACGTTCCATAATCGCCTTACAACATCCTTGCAGTGCACCATTTCGTCAGCAGCGACATCATCTCCTTTCCTACTCCACCAAGGATTGTCCTTTCTGAAACTTTAAGGCCTCTAAACTTCGCCTATCTTCTCTGCAAATCTGATAAGCAACATCCTTAATCTTCTCATAATCTGAAAAGTCATGTTCATTTAGAAGTTAATAGATTTTGGTACTCCTTTACCAATTTATCTGGGTCTTGCTAATGTGCCCAATTACTATCTGATCACTTTGGAGATTTTACCTATATTTTCACACTGTGAAAAGTTATCATGTATCTTTTTTCCCCCAAAAATGGGACAACATTATAGCTTGTTCCCAATAAAATATGTCTACCCTGTTAATTTTCCATTATGTGAAGCAAGCAAACATCTCTCTTTAGTCTCTAAAGATTTGTACCTCTTCCTCTACCAGTAATTTCAAAACAAATCCCGGAAAACTGACATTATATATGGAGCGTTTTTATAATACAATGTTCTCTACAAAATACTGCGTAATAGGATGTAGACTATTGTTTACAATGGAACATATAGGCCGAACAGTATGAAGATAAGGGTAAAGAGTTTTTGTTGAGCATTTGTGGTTTGGAAAAGCGATGATAAGGTATATATTGGCTATGTGGCAGATTTTGAAATTGATTGGAATAGGAGGTAGGTTAACACAAGCAAGTGAAAGTTTTTACGAGGATAGTGAGGCTCATGTTAGAGGTATGTAGGAGAGAGGGAGATCATTTCCCAGTAAAAGTAGGCCTTAGACAGTGATGTGTGATGTCACCTGGTTGTTTTCTATATTAATAGATGGAGTAGTAAGAGGAAGTGAATAACTCGAGTCAGCAAGGGGTGTAGTGTTAAATATGAAGAATCAAACACATAGTGGGAGTTGTCACAGTTGGCTCATTGCTGAAATGACACTGCTTTTGGGAGATTTCTAGAAGAGAAGTTGCAGAGCTTGTGGACGAGTTTTTGGAAGGGGTAGTGTAAAGAAGGAATTGAATATGAATATAGGAAAGAGTAAGTGATGAGGAAACAAAAAAATTTAGGTAACGAGAGACTGGGATATCAGATAGGAGGAAGAGGTGATGGAGGAAGTGAATGAGAATGAGTGGACGTTCAGCAAATGTATCTATGAAAGATGAGGTAAATCATAGAATTGACGAGGGAGAAGAGATTAGTGGTGCACTTAGGAGTCTGTGGAGGAAATAGAACATAAATCCATGAAGCTAAGAGAGGAATGTATGAGAGTATATTATGCAACGCTCTTATATAGAGTGCGACGCATGATGGAGAATGGTGCAACAAGAGAAGGCTGGATGCAGTGGAGATGACATGTCTGTAGGGCAATGTGTGGATTGAGTAAAAGCAGTGAATCGATAGTTTGGAAACTAGAGAAGTGCGCGATTTACAAAAACTATTATCCAAGGGCTAGGAGGGTTTGTCTGAGGTGTTCAGACACATATGAAATATAGAACAAATAGAAATGACTTCGAGATTGTAAAATCTGTAGTTGGAGAGAAGGAGGGGTAGGGGGTCGGCCTAGGAAAGTTTGGAGGTAAGGCGGCCACGCAGTTTTTGTGTGCGAGGGGCTATGGACCTTCCATCAAGCATGATGAGCGTGTAGGAACTAATGGAGACAATTATATTTAGGCCTTGACCGTGCTGTTGGAGTGTAAGCAAGTGTAACATTTATGAAGGGATTCAGGGAAATCAGCAAGGCAGCTGATTCCTAGGAGATGGGAAGTACAGTGTCTGCACTCGAAGGAGGAGTGTTAAAGTAGCAGTTTTATAACTGTAGAGTAAATTCGCCTCGAGCAAACATGATGGAGAGAGTGCTGGTGAAAGTTTCCTTATCAGGCCACCCTACCTTACATAGGAAACCAGCCGATGTGTTACTAAATAAATAAAAAAAATCATCATTGGAATAGTATATTGCAACGCTACCTCCATTATGATGTGATCTGTAGTAATGTAGTTAATGTTATAAATATATAATTGGCAATAATTTTAAACCAGGTTTCAGTGAGAACGATTAAAGGTTAATTTAACATGTAGTGAGTAAAGGAGGTTAGATGTTATCATAATGTTTATGAGAGATCTAGCACTGCAATTGAAAATTGAGGCAGGTGACCCGAAAAGAAGAAACACTTTTCACTATCAGTCATCCCATCCACCGTCTTGCAGAGAGGCGGCGATATACATCCTGCCAAAAAACATCCCCCCCCCCCGCTACTGTACAGTAATACCTTGTATAACGCGGTTTTGAACATGTAAAAAAGGGTTTGCTATAGCAAGGTTTAGAATTTTAAAAGTTATTAAAAATTTAAATTTTTTAACAGTTTTTGCTGTAAGTGAACTGCATTTTTTGTATACGTGCTAGTAATACTTATCGTAATACTTATCGAACTTCCCTCCACTTCTTAATCCCAAACTAATTCTTGCCTACTTTGTTACAAAACTCGTCTTCTAACCTTCTCCAATGTATGGTAGAGTGTTTAAGTAACATTCTTGTTAAGTCAGATGGCCTGTTTACGTTTTGTAACAATAACTTTTTAATAATAAATCAGGAATTACAAAACAAGTAAACTAAAACCTTAGAAAATCTACTAAGATTATTTAGCTTAATATATATTATATAAAGTTAGATTGGACAAAAAAAGGAGTTATATCTCACGCTTCTCTTGGTACGTGCCAGTATATTGATATGGAAAAAATCGACCCATATCATCCTCATCATGATCGACTTATTTACAAACTTCAATTATATCATCATAAGTCAACCACAATGGTTAACTAAGACTTAGCGAACTTTACTTCAGAGTATACAAGAACTCGTAAGTGACAGACTTAGTCTCTTTTCCATCCAGCATTGACTAGAATATCTTAGAACCACAAATTAAACATACAAAGGCCGACACGGGCTTAATTCAGTCAAGCCTGAACGATTAATTCACCCAGTATAAATAACTCGAAAGAGACAAACATAAGAAAAGGAAGTCACTATGAAAGGAAAACGATCGCCAGAGAGAATTAAGGGGGATAAGATCGAGGTGTATAAATGGAAGAAAACAGGAATAAATAAAGGGGATGTAAATAGTGTGCTGAAAATTTCCACCAAGACTAGACTCGCAGCAATGGTTTTCAAGTTGCCAAAAATCAAGATTCTGGAAGGATATAGGAAGCACTGTTTGTAATAGATTGTGGATGAGTGAACAAACTCCTCGATACAATTATTGAGGCTAAAACGTTTTGTAGTTTAAAAATAGGATAGATAAATGCATAGTGGGTGTGGTTGGACTGACTAGCTTGTGCTGCTGGGTCGGTGGCCGTGCTCCCTTCTTGATTGGAGTTGACCAGACTTGGGTGGGTCCTTGGCTAATCCGGGAAGGGGAGACATGTGACATGCTCACGCATGGGTCAGTAGGCCTGTTGCAGTGTCCTTCTTTCTTATGTTTTCTTATGAGAGGTCAATGAGTAGTAACTGAGTGAGGAGCTCCCTTGCATGCAAGCCGCAGACTGGAAGTGAGAGTGCTAGCAGCGTGATGTGCAGAACCTACCCAGAGCAGTGCGGTGAACCTACTGACCTGTACCAGTGAGCGGTAAGCTGACCGTCCAGGTTGGATCACGTGACTTGCGGAAGGCAGACCAGTAACCTGACCTAGTAACTGGCTCTCCAACTAGTAAGAACATAAGAACGTATAAGAAAGAAGGAACACTGCAGCAGGCACTATTATGAACACCTAACAATATAATATAACAATATTACCATTAACACACACACACAATATATAATAAATATATATAAATTATAAAAATATTATATATATATATATATATATATGATATATTTATATATATATATATATATAATATTATATATATAATATAATAATAATAATAATAATAATAAAAAGGAGCACATCCTAAATATAAAATATTGGGTATGCCCATAACTCGTAACAATATTCACACCACACACTGCCCTCCGACACAACATTCTCGCTGCCACCACCACCTGCTCGCTGCTACGTTTATGAGTGGTTTCATACCCATAAAAAATGTGGTGGCATCACTATACTCTGTACATTTCCCCATTTTTGCCTCCATTGATGACGTTCTTTGTAAGTATAAAGATTGCTTGAGCTCAGTTATTTGGTGTATTTTTACATCTTGGTTAGCTGTCTACTGATTACTGTGAGAGTCTGAGAAGGAAGGTGAGGTCGACTCCTTGTATAGCATTCCTTTTAACACTTATTGTAAATAATGGCGCATCTTAATAAAATCTAGGAAGTCCTATTGATACAATATAAGTAAATTAATAGCCTGATGAAAAGTTACTAGATTTTGAAGCGTAAAAAATATGAAATACTGAATAACAAAAAGGCACAATACCGTGACTGGAACGATTACACAAATAGACCGCACATAAAAGACAGAACTTACGACGGACGTTTCGGTCTGGGGCCGACTTGGACGCATTGACAAAGTCTATGTCCCAAGTCGGACCGAAACGTCGTCGTAAGCTTCTGCTTTTAATGTGCGGGTTATTTGTGTTAATATATACTGAACTAATGTAATGGAACTGTAGTTAAAAACAGGAATACATTATAAAGACAATAAATACTTGACGTAGTACGTAGAAAATGTCGAGTTGCAAAATCTAGTTAAAAATGTAGTGAAATACTAAGAAAACAGAGGAGAATTACTTGTAAAATAGAAAGAATGTAAACGGTCTACAAAGAGAATATTAAATAGTTACAATATTAAAACTTAGTTACAAGGAGTTGTAAACTTTGTAAAAATATGAATTAACAAAATAAGACCAAATAACCGGTAGTAATAAAGACATGTATAACTGGGTAAAAAGTGCCAAGAACAGTATGGAAGGAAAAATACAAAATGGGAGAGTTTTTAAAGTAATATAACAACAGTAAAGAAGAATTCTAAAAAACAATAGTGAAACAATACATAAGCTAAGAATAAAATGTAGATGATTTTGGTAATGAAAAATAAGACATAAAAATGCCAAGGAATCATTCGTCGCTCAACCTTTTGGGACGAGCGGACTTGAGCTGACCTGCCCTCTGTGTCAGCCGTGACAACTTTGGATTTTCCTCACAAATGGCGCAGCCGCAAGCAGAAAGGGTACACACTGGTCGCATAGAGTGGTGCGTGGGCGTGCATGCCCACTCAGCTCAAGTTTTTATTACATGCCATCAATCAGGGACACATACGGCAATGCCAACGAAGAGCTGAATGGAGTAGCCTGAACGGGCATATAGAATTTTTGTTGAAATTTTCTCAGTGCAAAGAGTATATGATGACATAGTCCGCAAGTGTTCCAAGATCTTTGTGTACCAGAGAATCCTGCAGTGATGGTAAGGCTACATGAGTGTCCCGCATTATACGTGGGTGAAGAATAAGAAATAGTAACCCTTTAGCTAATAGCATACCCTACGTGCTTTCTTCGAGAAGTTTGGGACTGTTCATATGGCCGACATTGGGGAAAAGGAAGGAAGGATCGTATTCTGGTATGCCTGAAGGAGTTTTCCTTAAAAATGACCATTGAGGCATCCTATTCCATCCTATATTTTTCCTAGAAGACTTCAGGACACAAGTATGGAGACTTACACAGGGCAACAACGTACTTCGATTATGCGGAGCTATGATCACATTGCTGCGCATGTGTAAACAACAGGGAACACAAGCGAAGGGCCGCAAAGGAGGCATCAGAGAACCTTGAACGTTGGATTGGCACGACCTGAGTCGTTCCTTGAACAAGTCTTGGATGTGGAGGTCGAGGAGGCCTTGAGGGAGGAAGAGTGGTGTAACTCTTCCGAGAGAGACATGCCCTGCCGGCAGGCACCGGAGACCAAAGATGTGGTGTCACTGGGTGCGTACAGGGCCGTGGAGGCTACCAATTGATTCAGTCCTCCCACGACCTGTTAGGGACCCCAGGAAGGTCACAGTATGAGGGGCTTGTGGGGCCCTGGATGCTGCTTGGGTTCCAGGTTATGTGAGAGGGGGGAGGCATGTCAAGACCCAGTAGAGGCTGGGTTGTCAAAATGCACGGTGTGGCGGAAGTGCACGGGGATGCTTACCAGGTGGAGTGGGAGAAAGGCACGAGTGTCACGGAAGAGAGCGGGCAGTGCCCTCGGACGTGGACGATGTGGATGTGCTCACTCCGGCACAGCGTTCTGGTAAAAGGTGTGGGCTGAAGTGGTTGAGCCTGGACTGGGGGGTCCAGGGGCAAGGGCATGTGAAAGCAGATCACAGAATGGTGATTGAAAAACAAGGCGTATAAAGAGGGAAGGGGATAAAGGTGGTGCAATACGTAAAGGCAAACCTCCATTGAACAAATTCACGAGTCTCTCTATAAATGTTTAATGGTCAGAAAAATTCTAGGAAGTGTGAATGGTTTTCAGAATGCTCATTAGGTATGGTGTAGATGTAGTGTTTGTGCAGAGCACAACCCAAGCCGGGTTGTAGTTGATGAATGAGGGGAATACTGTAAAAAAGGCACACTCAACGAGATTGAAGAGAAGTAGCTATTTAGTGAGGGAGGCTAGCCCGTTTTACTGTACATCATTGTGAGAGGGGGGTGAGGGAGGGTTATAAGAGTGGATGGGAGCATGGGGAAGAGATAAGATGTCTTTGGTGTGTGTTTTATGGCCCGCGAGGGGATCAGTCGAGTAAGAATGAGTTTGTACGTGAAGTGTTAGTGAATCACGATCAGGTCGCACCAGCATTAGCTGTGGAGGGAGGACAGGAAAAGCGTTATTCGCCTGCAAGGATGGTGTAACATAGGGGAGGCCGTATATAAGATTTCTGGCGTTACTGAGGGACTGTATTAAGCCGGGTGGGTGGTGGATGTAGAGGGGGGGGCGGCGTGGGAGGTTCAGCACACCATTAGAGAGGCAGGGGTATGCTGCTAACGGCTGGACAAGATATACGTGACAATGAAAGCAGTTGTGCGAGTGTAAAGGATTTGGATGTTGTTTTTTTCTGATCCTAGAGTTGTTTAGGTGGATTGGGGATGGAGGGTCGGCCGAACAGAGTATAAGATTATATGGAAATTGAATGTACGGTTGCTTCACGATGTTGAGGGGAGGTCCTATTTGCACACTGGTGGAAAGGCTTATGGGAAGGGTAGGAAGTAATGGGGAAGTGTTGAGATGAGGGATGTGACGGCGAAGACGATGGATTCGAGGTTTCAATGACCGAAACAGGGAAGGCACGAAATCAGTTGGCTTATGGAGGCTTATTAGGTATCTTGAGGGTCAGTTTAAGGGAGTAACATGAATAGGAGCGCAGGGGGGGGGATTGGAGCCCCTGAGGCTGACATAGAAGAGTGAAGGTACGCCTAATCGGAAGAGCAAAATGAGAGTTTGATATGCGGCAAGGGTGTTTAGGGGGGTTGACGGTCATGTGTGGGGTGTTATAGACCATCGGCGTGTGTCCAGCGAGGGCAGTGGGCGCCGGCGCGTTGCAAAGGAAATGGTGGGTTTGAGAGTTCATGAGGACACAGAGGGTATAGGGAGGGACAAGATTTGGTGACAACGAGGGATGGAGGGTATGTTGATTCTTGGCTAGTTGCACATATGAGGGATTGGGAGGAGAGAGGGGGCATTAAGAGAGACCAAGGGGGATGGGTGCGGAGAGTGCTGGACCGGGACGACAGGGAACAGTATACAGGGCCTATTGTAGGAGGAAGAGTAGTGGACGGCATTAATGAGTATGAGCAGGGTAAGCACCGGGGATAGATGGGCTGCCTTGCCGGTAGTATACATACAGCATTTGGGGAGTATTAACAGATTTTTTTTGGTCAATTATTTAATATCAAAAAAGAAGGGGTGCGCTGGGACCTTTGCAGCGACAGCACTAGTAGTTTGGTGCAAAAGGGTGAAAGTCAGTGCACAGTGAAGATTACCGGATGATATCACTCATGTTGTGCAGACTACAAACTTATTGCAAAAATTTTGGGTAATTCATAAAAAAGGTCAATTAAAAGGTAATATGAGGGGTCCATTATGGGATTCCCGGGGAGATCAATGTATAGGGGCATGGGGTATAAGAAGGTTAATTGAGGGTCCACAAGGGGGGCACGTGGGGGTATTGGCGTTGGAATTGGAGAACGGCATATGACATGTCGAGAGGGAGGCACTGTGGAGAATCATGATGGCAAGGTTCGGGAGGACAGTGTGATTGGCACATACTTATAATCGGAGCTGATGTGTGTACAATAAATGGAGGGTGGGTGCATTGAAAAATGGGCAGGGATTGAGCAAGGTTGCCCGTTGTCACAAATATTATATGCATGTTACAGAAGTCGTTTTATAGGGCTGGAAAGGTGCATACAGGAGGGAGGGGGTAAGGGGAGGACATATGAGTATCCCAGTATCATAGGTTACGATTGATGACACAACTGTCCTAGTGAGTGGGAGGGAGGGTTTGGAGGTCTTGAGAGAGTTATAATGTATTTTGGGATGGCAACAGGTATGGCAAGTGATTGTGCATAAATCAAAGCGCATGATATTGGTGGAATGGATGGCAGGCGGGGTGGGGTGAGGTGGAGTGTCGTGGACCTGGTGAAAATTTGTGAGATTGTGTATAGGGTAATGCTCCGATGGCAGAAATAATTCAAAGGGTGTGGTAGATAGGTATTGGATATTGCAATTGTGCGACATCTTACGCTACACCAGAGGTCATGGTGTCATGTGCTTTTGTACATAAAATTTTCTATCATGTGGCAGCTTTGTACCCTTGGTTAGGGATGTCCTGAGATTGACAGAGTTTTCCATTTTATTTTCTGGGATTCGATGCGATTGGTTTGAACAAGAGAAGGTGGAACACTTCGGTGGCCTTGTGAGGCTGGTTAATTCTTTGAAAGAAGTTGAAGTGTGTATATGTGAAACATGGGTTGCTAAGGCTCGGGGGGAAGGGAGGGCAGTGGGGATCTGCAGGGAGTTCTTCGGAATGGTGGAAGACAAGATGTGAGAATGGGGAGATTGTTGTTCTATTTATGACAGTCAGAGAGCGTAAACATCGGTAGGGGCCATAGAGAAATATGGCCTAAGGTGTAGTGCAACGGAAGGAGTGACCCGATTACCATAAGACATTTGGGGCCGATTTAAAGGGTTACCATCCGGCCACCGTGAAGGAGGTAATTTATAGTTTCTCATGGAATATTGCCGTCTGGTTTTGACGAAATAGGGAATAAGGTAGGTGGGTGTGTCAGGTGTGTGGTTCGATGAATCAGCTTTTCATGTATTTAGGTTTGTGAAAGCCTAGGATTATGTGCGGGAATGGTTAGGGAAGTAATGCGGTAGTGGGGGGAAAGTTGTCGTTTTGAGAGCGCACATAGTTTTTTAATGTCTGTGGGTGTTGGGGTAAAGTTCAAAGGCAGTGCCTTACATTAGGGTTGAATTTTGTGTTTATAGCATGGTCAATGAGAGACAAAGGAGCGGAGGTAACTAGGATGGGGGGCATAGCGCATCCTTTTATAGAACAAAGTGTCCTACAGAAATATAGTAGGAGGTGAGAGATTCTCGGAGCTATCAGGACGTTCCTTTTGAGATTCTATGTCTTTAAAGCGTCAGGGAAGGAACGGGCTGCTCCTCCCTACGGGGGGGGGGTGCTCCACGCTGGGCGGATCGGTCAGAATTGGTGAAACGGGGTTGTTACGGATATAGCAAGCGGTTGCCACGATTATCCAAGTAGCATAGTCCACTACTGAGAGAATGTCCACAGAGTTTAGGCTAGGGGACACTACCATGAGTATAATTTATCTAAGAGTTCCTTCATGTTTTGTAACGCTGTACATAGGACGACAGAGTTTAGATAGTAAATTTCTTATACCTTAATACTATTATACTCTACCTATATATGACAATGTACCTTGTCAAATAAGAGTTTCTTACCTGTTTTTTACCTTTGGAACGTTCTGGTATTGTATATAATGTAAATCTTGCACGGGGGTTGCTTTATATAGTGTTACAGATGTTTTTTCACATGTTCTTTATATATGTTCAAGTGAATGAGTTTTTGATCTTGTTTATCAGCCAGGTGAAACTGGTCTTTTTGCATTTGGGGGGGGGGGTAGGATGTAGTTATCTCTGCAATAGCGCATCAGGCGGTTACTACGATGCGAACTATAATATATATCATCTAGAAAGTAGACTATAGGCATGGAGCATCATAATAGTATGCCTCTCTGTAGATTATTATAATTATCTCCACAGGTAAATATCCTTGCGGCTGAGGAATAATGTGTAATTTTATTTATTATTGTGTACGTTTAATGTGTACAGGGTTTTAGGGATATATTCTGAAGATTATTTACTATCTAGGACTGTTTGGTGTTAAGTGTGACGGCAGACACAGTTACTAGGATTGGGGGGGGGGGGGGTGTGAGAGTAATTCCAGCGTAGTGTCTTTTACCCGACCACCGTGCACATATTAATTATTACCATAGCGTCATTATGAGGTTGGGTGGATTTGTTCTATGGGGTTGTGACCATCAGGATGCAACAATCATTCCTTGTATTTATAGTGTCAGCCGTTTAGCTGGCTGATTGTGTTTATATAAAAGAATTGTCATTGAAGTTTAATGCGTTACAAATGTGGATATAAGAAGAGTTCACTGTGTATTCTGTATGAGCGAAGAGGGGGGTGTTGGGGTGTAACGTAGCGTAAAGTGGCACTGCAGGGGTGTGGTGTACGCGAAACGGGGATGGTGTTTTTTTTTGATATGTTGGGATGTTGTGTTTGTTTATGTATAGATATATATATATTATATATTAATATATTAGATTGAAGGGGATTATATTTAGAGTATAGATTATTTATAGATAAGAGTATGACCACCTGGTCATGTGGATGCACAGTACGTACATGCTGTTGCATTGAACACAGTACTAACAACATGTGTTTTTGAGTGCGCTGCCAGTTCTGTCATTATATAGGTGCTTCTTCAGTACTGTGTATCAGTTATTATTGTTCTCGGCCTGTACTTGGTACAATTGATTATACCCCCATATATTTTTTGTACTGAGTTTTAAATAAAATAAAAAAAAAAATCTACACCTGTCACCTCAAATGGAGTATCTTACAAACTCTTTTCAGAGGGATATGGAGCGGACCTGATACTTGACATACTCGCATATGGGGCGAGTGACGACAAGTAATACAGTCCTTTATTGTGTTTGTTCACACTTTGTCGACCTTGAGTATCCATAGGATGGTCGTATAGGATCTAAGTGTGTCCAGTAACCCCACCTTGTAACACGTACTGTGGCTTTTGCACAATCAGTTTTGTTAGCCTATGAATTCTTGTGATCAATATTGATGTATGGCTGTTCCCCCCCCTGTTAGGGATGAAGAATTTGATTTCTTCCTCGATATCCTATAATTTTTTCTGAGTCGAGATAAAGTCTAAAGAAGTAATCATACAGGTTCTTTGGGGATTTATCTTGTTTCTAAAGTTTATATTGTGTAAGAAAACAATCTTTCTGTAGTAGTTTCATCCAGTATTTAAGGGTTCAAGACATTTCATAATCAACCAGGTTTTATCCTTTAATGAATTTATGGAGAACATGACGGTAAATCTAAGAGTTTACCAAAAGAGTAATTAGATCCAGCAATAACTATTTCTTAGTGACTGGCATAGTTACAAACTCATTTCTTGCGTGTCTAGCAACGGTTTCTTCTGGCATTAATGTGAGCTTTTGCTGAGAGTCCAGTTCGGTCCTACCCATAAATTTACTAGCCACAAATTTCTTGAGTGGGACACAACGTGACCATACAGTCAGCTGGATTCTCTTGGTAGTGACTGAGAAGAGATAATCTCTCGCATCTGTTTTTATTTCTGCTACTCTTCCGTACAAACCAGCTTACGCTTATTAACTTCTTAACCACTGGAAAACTATTCATTACCTCCCAGATCACGGTTTCCTCAATAGTAGATGATCAAGTACTTTGTTGAGAGAGACAGCTAAGTTTGTACCTACAGAGAGTGCTGTCTTCCAATTGTTTTATGTTCTGACCTTCAAGGGTCAACCCTAGGCCTTTGAAGTAATTAGTGTAACTTCCCTTCAGCATTCTCATGTAGCTAACAGCACCAAAACCTCTGTTGACGCATCACAGAACACAGTAAGGTGTACTTGTTTGCACAGCGACTGTCTGTGACCTTAGTCTACTTGAGGGTGGAAATTTAATTTGATGAAGTTGTTAAACTCCTTGGATATTTCATGCCAAGATATACAGACTTGACTCGCATTTCTAGCGCAAGTTCTCAACTCATCCAATTTTGAGCTCGCATCTTCTTCATAAGCATTTTACCTTATGGTAATTGTGAGGAGACGATGATAGAGATCTAAACAGGTGATACCTCTGCAGTAAACTACGTTAGTAGTTACTGCATGAGGTATTGTTGTTCTTTTTGAGACTCAAAATATCTCCTGTGTGTTCCAAATAGTCCCAAGATTGTTTGCAATCAGGTATTTCAGCTTCAGGGTAATCTTTCTTTGATAAGTTCCCTCATTGCTTTGATTTGATGCCACAGCCTTAGAGCATATTTTCCTTCGTTCATCGTGTTAGCTTCTCGTGTTTAGATATCAAATCCTCCATCTTTATTCACAGTACATTTAGATTGTCCCAAGAAACTTTCTTAAATTCTTTGAAGGGATTTCAGATTTCTCAAATGTGTATGTAACAGTACGTCTAGTAAGAAGTGCGAGAGGAATGTTGCACCAAATAATACTGAGCGGATAACACAGCGAGTTACACAGTTGCAAACAGATCTTTGAGAGAGCGATCAGAGTGGATTAATCTCAGCTGAGGACATATAATGGGTAATAATTATCGATAGTTTTGGGGGGGGGGGGGGGGGCGGGGGAGGGGTTAGGGGGGTAATATACTATTTATATAATATATACTAATGCGTTATCGTTTAATCACCTCGACGCCTTAAGAAGCCTTGAAATAGCAACCCGTGGAGCATAGGGGTTGTCATATTTCTAAGCTCGTCTCCAATCTGCGCAGTTAGTAGGGTCCGGCATGAGACATGTCATTAAGACTTCTACAACTTATTTCATGTGCCCTCAATTATATACAACATTAGTGGAGTGGTTTCTGAATCTGTTCCTGACTCCATGGTGCGAGATAATGACTTCTGTCCTTCAACTTATCTCGACTATTCCTCAAGGAATTTATTGTCCCAAGTTCTTGTTAGGATATTATCATAGAACAGTCATAGCTCTTGTTCGTCCAAGCCACATTTTTGGCGTTAATGGTCCGAAGCCAGGCGATAATTCCTAGGCAAGGTGGGATTTTAATTTCCATGGTAACCGAATTGGCTATAAGTCTGAGAAATCTTGTGGGCTTGGTTTATTTACACTCAATACCGTATCGCGCTAAATCCCACAACTTATCACGGTTCATTCAGTCTTCCAGTAAATTGAACTTTTTGCGTGGACATGATCAGTGTTATTCTCGAACTAGTACATTTTCCACTATATCATATCAGCGTCTTTACAACTTATGGTAATGGGACCCAAATATCATGTGGCCTCCTGCTGTATTCTAGCAAGTGTACTTCATGTTTACTTATCTATATTCTGCAAAAAACAGTGGGTTATAAATCACGTCCAATAAATTAAATCAAGGGACTAATTGTTCCGTCGTACGTCTGGACAGCCTAAACGTGAACCTTAGCGGCTTTCACACAGTGCTGCAAATGTTTTCCTTTTAAAACTGGATCGGCACAGTCTTAGGCAAATCATCTACTACCCAGCTTCCTACTGTCATTTTCCTGTGTTCCTAGACCAACATGATCCGGCCTAGGTCGAGTTAGTCGTTTACCAGAATTGTGGAAAAACCAGCTAATATCTAACTGATAAATTAGAACATGTGCAAACTCTTGGTGCGCCTTCTCTGCACGATGCCGTATTTCTATTCATGATTGATGGACGACTGACCACTTCGACTCATTTGAGGGACCTGATTACCTCATTCTCCTCCTAGATCTTCAAATTTCCTCCTTTGTATGGACTGATGAACCTCTGTGGGCGAAACGTTTCCTCAATAAAGATACCCAAGAGTTGCACATTTCTAATTATCAACATTCGTTCTCTGAACCATTCAACTACAGATATATCTAACTCACTTTGGCATAGGGTGGTTTATTCCAGTTTCTGCAACACATGTTCTTCTATGAAGACCTTTTGTGAAGCCTTGATCAAATAGTGTTAGCACTTGGTTTTGTGTAATTTATTAGATAACTCAACTCGAGCGATCGGAGAGCAGGTTTGCTTTAAACTTAGCTCTCATTGTAATGCTGTTGCTTTGTGACTTCCTGAGTCTTGGAAGTCTTCCTGTTTCAGACAAAAGTATTTGGCATAATGCGGTATGATGCATACCCTTGCATATAAAACACTTCTTCAGTGACATTTTCCTCCCTTGTGGTTCACCTAAACACTTGATGCGACCTTTTCACTGATGAACACTTGTTTTACGTCCCCTCCAGTATTGTTATTGACTACAATACTGTGCCCAATGTGTTCCGTCACAAAGTACTACATTGTGGAGTACGTTTTATATGTGACGTCGTTATTTGGTCTGTGTATTCACACTTGATAAGCCTATATGGGATTTTCCATTCTGTGGTTTAGTGGGAGTAGCTATACGCTTTTATAACTGATTTAAAGGTTTATTAATCCACGGGATTGTGGATTTTTCATCTATTTCTTCGGTGCTTTGCATGCATGAATTTTGTTTGTAAACCATTGCTAATTTCCTCACATGTGAAATAGCGTTTATTGAACATAATATTTAATCGTTCAATAGTTTTGTAGTGACAACTTATCTTGTACAATACCACACTGATAAACCCAATCTCATTGTCTGAGGGCATAGTTACACCTAGAGATCTGAGACTATTGTCTAATGGATTCTAAATGCCTGTATGTCGGATAAAACAATGTTTGGGTGGCTTCATGCTTGATATTAAAGACTGCCAAGTCTAACTCTAGCCTTGTCAGCATCGAAGTAAATTGTCCTGCTAAGACATTGTATAGGCTATTAGAATAATTGCCTTTATAACCTCCGGATATGACTAATCAGTTCATAGTTTCTCCCTTCACAAAGACATTTAAGATAATTGCACTAGCAATCTCACTATGTCAGGTTCGTGAATTTACTATGGATTGAAAACCACTAATGATTTCCTTCATATTTTTTTTTTTTATATGTATGAAAAACATACATAGTACATAAATAAGAGAACGACAAATATACATAGTGAAAACAGTGAGACAAATTCTGCATAGTACATGTACTTTCCAATTAACTATACATCTGAAAGACATATCTGTACATAAACAATGACACTCCTATCCTTGAAGAATGACATTTATGGTCTGGAACACGAAATCTAACCTAAAGACTCCTTGGCTTGTACATCTCATTCGATTGAACATCATGCCACGGAATGTACACCTTACATTCTGAAAACACTAACCCCCCCCCCCCCCCCCCATTTCTTTGCCTTTGCATTCCTTCCACCTGACACGTATCAAGCTTTATATGTAACTGTACAGTGTAATGAAAAAAAATAAAATACGTTCTGATTCTCAAAGTGAACAACATGATACGTACAGTATAACTCAATGTATTGAGAATAATATAAAATTCAATTCGTACTACAAGATTCAGTACAACATAGATCTACTAAACACCACAAACATATAACCTTCTCCGAGGAAGGGTATACATATATACATATGTTAGCATACCCTTACAACACAACCATGAAATCACAGATACCTAATCCTATGTCATCCCAGCAATTACCCTATAATATATATCAATTCAATGGGAACCTAAACCTACGCTACTATTTAGCTCCCATGAAAAAACATAATGTATTAAGAAAACAGGATAAGTCTGCTTTCTAAAAATATTTCGCCCAAATCAATAAAACCAAACTACAAAGATGTAAAGTCTGTTAGCACAAAACATAACAGGCATGACCTCACCATCGTCATAATACTGAAGCCTTCCTTCACAACGCATTTCACCATCAGAAGATGTTAACATATATAGTTCGTAGTCACACAGTGCACACCATATTATACACTTGTCACTATATGCCTTACTAACTCAGACAATAATTTCGTTGCAGATAATAATATTCCATCACATCTACGACGTCTGTCATCCTTTTCTTTACATAATTAAATAAGTTATATTGAAGAACTGGATCGTTCCACAACAACACAACACCGCTCTTACAACACATCAACACTTATGGCTCAGACAATATTCATTCTCTTCCACACTAAAACCCTCACACTGTTCTGATCGCAAAGCCAGCCGCCCACCCCGGACTTGGGGGGCGAGGGGGGGGCGATATCCCATAAACAGCCAACCTAAAACTCCACGAGAGTCAGGCACGCGGCTGGCGACAAATGACATATTCCGGGCAAGGCGCACTGCTAGCTGGACCGGCTGGATCCAGAACGTTTCCACGAGTACTCACGTATTGTCTGGAATATTCCGGTCTGCTATCAACCTGTTTCCTCTCATCCACGCCCACCTCCTCTGGGCCCATGATAGTTATTAATAATCCCGTACCAAATTAGCCACGGCATTCTCTCACACCTTACTTACTTCAACCCCACCTATATCCCAAACTTATAGCCCCGCAACACCTGCATTCCTCCCCTCACCCACTAACCTGTACTCCTTTCCCCGACTCAAGACAGCCGCTATTGACACAGACACAGCATCTATGCGAGCAGATCTAGTCAGCAGCGCGAGAGAAGCGACGCATCTTATCATGTTGCTGATCATCCTTGCTGCACAGCAGCGGGCCAGAGAGCATACATATGCGAACGCACTCCGCGTCACCGTCAGTAGGCGCTACAGACTGATTGATGCTAGAAAGTACACACTCCGGTTCAGAGCCTCGGCTCTACATACAGGTGAGTGAGTGTGATGGGTTGAGTCCAGCGCAAAATCGGAGTACCAGGCAAGTGCTAGGAAGAGTATCTCAAGAACGGTAAGATCGCGAATTAGACATCGCAGTACGAATTACGCGGGATTCGAACTCGAGACGCGATGATGTGACTATTACATCGTCATCATGTGACGTATCTTCATGAGTGAGCTGTCATCTCTTGGAAGATATCAGCGTTCACCGCGTCCGCAATTGTCTGTCGAGGTCTTTGCTCTCTGGACGGGCATAACACGAGGCGGAACACACGATCTGACACAAAACCACCGATTGAGCACTGCATCGACCGTCCGTGCACTGTCAGAGGGTCTGCCTGAACTGAGTCAGAACAAAATCTGCTCTGGTACTGCTCTGACTGGGATCTGCTCGCTGCGCTGGATCTTCGATGTAATAAACGCACAACATGTGCAGCGCACGCTCATCAGGTATGCCCGAACCCCCACCCTCCGTGGCTTATCCTGAGTACGCGCACTAGGCCTCCGCCCCCCCCTCCCGCACCGAGACAGGGAGCGGATCCCTGCCACAGGCGGTTCAGGTAGCAACGGGGACGCGAACGTGCTTATGTAGTGGCTACAGCACACACACATCTACGTTCTCAGAGACCACTCATCATCCGTTTTTACCAAGCACGTATCCAATGTCCACCCTCTCGACTGAGCCGGCACGTCGCCGTCTATCACACCCTAACAATCGCTCCTAACATTAACCTTTCGCTAGCCCGAGCCCCAGTAATAACCTTAAAACCCCAGTGGTAAACGTGTCACCTCTCGTCTCATCAGCGGTACATGACAACGTCAGGCCTTAACTTGCGGACAAGATCACGGTCGTCACGATTACTCTTTTGATGCAGCGGTATGGCGCCGCCCGCTTACCATCCAAGTCGTGTCAATACTCCATTCCACTAGTCTCACCGATTTCACCTCTTGGAGTCCACCCGGGTAGTTCTCAAGTAATTATCCCACTTTTCAGTTTTGATCACCACCGTCCCACCCTCCCCTAACACCTCATCCCCATTTTGTACGATCCCCGTAAGTCTAAAAACGTTGTCTTCTCAACATTAATTTTCATACTGAAGCTCCCCAAACACTTCCACCCCTTACCCACCCTAAGCAAATCCCCATTACCCTCTCACCAAAACAGTCGTGTCCATCCACATAAACGACGATACCCAGCCACCCCCCCTCCCCCCGTCAGTACCCTCCCACCTCCCGCAACACAAACCGCCGATAATGGCCCTATAAAAGGATCCTGGATACTCGCAAAACAATATTTGTGATAGTGGGCAGCCTTGCGCAGTCCCCGCGCATCGGTATTTTAACGCCAGCCGCTTCCATTAACCTGCACCCCTCATCGATGCCCCCTGATACAATAATTTTGCCCAAGATATTATTTTCTGCCCCCAAAACCTCGCCAACGCATATACCTCCATAATCGCTTCCCCTTCTACACGATCATATACAGCCTCCAATCAAACCCAAAACACCGTCCATCCTCCCAACTCCCCTGTTTCTTAGAATTTCCCGAATCATGCCAGCCCGTCATACATTCGACCTCCCTGCACCCCATATTGCCCCCTATCAATTACCTTGCCTATTACCCTCTTGATTCTGTTCCCTAATTTTCCTCGCAAACAACTTATAATCTCCACACATAAGCGAAAGTGCCCGATAATCCATTACCGTTAGACTACTCCCCTTTCCGGCACAACACCACACGGCCGCCGGTGCTGCGGCCTCTCGCATGCCTCCAGTACCTCAGCGCCTTAGGATGTTTAACAGCCTGAACTAAAAAAACCTCAGAACCCCCCAAATCGTTACGTAGAAATCATTTGGCAGTCCGTCTATACCCGGCGCTTTCCCAAACTGCACTCCTGACAACGCCGCCAAATCTCACACTCGTAATCGGCCCACAAATGTCACCCGATCTTGAACCATCAACTAAACTGCACATACTCTCCATTTCCTAATGCCACCCTCACGGAAGCCCACACTTTGCGTATATGACTTAAACCAAGCGTCTACATAGATCCACGCCCTACCCCTCGGTCGTTACCATTGCTTGCCCGCACATACCCCTCCATCCCACATGTACGTTTAAACCCCATCATCTCCAGACTTCACTCGCCTCTTTCTCTGGCCTCTTAACACGCAAGCCGACCCGGTCACCCATAGCACTTTCTTCCAATCCCCCATAATTCGCACAAAACATCAAACGCTCGTTTTTTGCAAGACCCTAATAACTCTCCTTTAAACCCGCAATGTCCTGCACTGGATAGCTTGCTCCTCCGCTTGCATAACAGTCCCGCAGCTGCCCTTCAAGATAATCTTTGTATCCCATACTTTAAAAACCGATTATCTTCCCGCCCACGACTAATATAATATTCTCTGTCGAATTTTTAGCCACCGAATCCCACCAATTTACCAGTTCCATCATCCCCCGGCGACTCATCCACCACCGTTCCCCGCTATTGCGCAAAAGACTGACGTCATTCCTCACCCGCAAAAGCTTCACATTTAATTCCAAGAAAACCTTGACCCCTTCTAGCATATCCCTCCCATTCTAGGTCCACCATACTTATCTTCCCTCTGTGATCGAAAAACCCGCGTCCACCACACGCTCTCGGCTCACGATTACTGTTCGGGGAACATACAATCGATCCAGTCTGCCGCATATCCACGTCTTAACATAAGTATGTTCCTAACAACCCCACCCTCCCCGTCCAACGTCCATGAATCCCATCCATTTAATATTTCCCCCAAAACCCCAAACAAGACCCGTGCCCCTCTAGGTTCCACATCCTTACACGCCTTATCACACAAGTCCAATCACCACCAAATTACAGCTTACAACAAACCCGGCAAAGCACGCAAATATTATACTAAGCAGCCTTCACAAATTTAGTCTTATAACTCACATCTCCCTCTCTTGGACCATACACACACACCAAACACACTGTACCCTACCACCCCACCAACAAACATCTACACGAATCACCCTCCCCATCCCCACCCCCCAATGCCTCACTACGAACGCTATTTCCCTTACCAGGAAGGCAACTCCTCCTTCAACCTTAAGCATTGCTCCACATACACATTAGACCCATTTACCTCACTCAGAACTGGTCTTAGTTGTGTTCCTGCACGTAAACCACTTCAACATCTAGGAAGCGCACCAAATATTCACTAAACCATACCACGTTCTCTCGGATCTCAATCCATTATGTTCAAGGTAATGCATCTTAGCTTTCCAAGTGTTTTCCTTCGTGACCGGGTACTGGCCTTGCCACCAGATCGTTTTCGTGACACCTCGGTCCCGCTCACCCCCCTTTAGAACGCTCTTTAACCAACTCCTGCCCCGTAGGGGCCACTGTTCCTCTCTTCTGCGTAACTTTCCCCGGCCCAGCCTTGTTGCAGTGCGCTGAGCAGGCGTGATCACGCCCGGATCAGAAGCGCAGCAGCGCGCTTCCGTGAATGCGCCCTCTGCTTGCATCATGTCGACGGATACATTGTCCCGTGGACCTCTCACCGCCAACTTGCATCAAAATATTCTCATCACACTGCGCAGGAGACCTCATTCCGTTCTCACGCCCGCTCCTCAACAGTCCCAAGAACTAATCGGACTCCCAACCTTCCCAATACTCTGCCACCAATAACACATTTAAAGCCATGGCTCATGAGTCTTCCACACGCTAACACTCGCAGATCGGGGTGTCCTGTCCAACACCTGAGCTGCGTTCAATGAAGGGGTGTCCCCCCCCTCGTCACACCTGCGACTCCTTCTCCTCCCGCTCGCTCTCTCACCTTTCCGCACTCCGACCCACCTTGTGTAAGCAGAGTCACATAAGGCAAATCCTCACTCTCTCTATTGCTGTATGGCCGGTCCTTTGTTCCATGTTGTCACGCCTCCTTTCACACAGAGCCCGCTAAGGTGATCAATGACCCACATAACCGACAGTCCGGCGTTGCCCAGCGTATGTCACTAACAACCGTGTACAGAAATTCTGCAGCACTACGTACGTACCGGAATAGGGTAAACGTAACGTCATCTCACTGAATAAAACGTGCCTTCAAGTTCCCTGCATATGGCCCACGCCCACTTCCAACAGTGGCCAGATGTACTGTACCATAATTGCCCATCGCAAGACCGGATGTCAAAGAATCATCTAATCCGCCCCGAATGGCACATTGCTAAATCTTAACCCAAGTGTAAAATGGCGAGAAACGTTCGTGAAATCGCACGGTCAACAGCGGAGTTAACGTCAAAGTAACCTCCTGGTACTTGGCTACCACCGCCTCAATACACACATGCCAAATTTAACTTGACACGATCCCTCGTCGTGCCATTCAGAGCCCTACTGCCAAATATCCTCCTCTCAGCAATACCATATGTATCTCGTATGGATTGCAGTAGTAGCAGCCATAGAAGTTCATTCACAGCCCCACGGGATAACTCAACACAGATTGTGTTTATGCGGCTCCGGCGTGGCCTGCGCCATGCTGTGAAAATATAATGCCACGAATCAACACCAGGGGGTAGCAGCAGCACACGGCCTCCTCTAATCCAAGGGCTGAGAGACGTATGCACTTCAATAATTATAACCTTGGAAAATAGTAATATGACAATGTAGGTAAGCTTGGTAATGGGACACCTGTTGGGGTTGGTTACAAGGGTTAGAGGTGTTTGATACACCCTAGCACACTAGTTACAGTAGGTCTCTGTGAATTTGCGCCGATAGACTGTACTACTACCCTGTCAACCTAATGTTGATTACTATAAAGATCCAAGGAAACATTTTATATTGCTTCCTCAGATGGATCTGATGTTCAAACAATGTAGTTTCATAATGTGTGATATCCTGAATATAACACACACATTCCAGACGGTTGTAAGTAATTCAATATTTTCCTCAAGATCAGCAAAACTATGGTTGTGTATCTGGGTGATAAATCCTATACAGACTGTTTTTATGACTGGCTATGTGATGATTTCTTAGTCTTTAAAGACTGGAACGGATTTTTTAAACAAGCCGTGTTAATGTATAAGTGAAAATGCTAGCACCCACACTTAAGTGTTTAAAAAAGCTGTACTGCTATAAACAGCTGAGTGTTTGTTATGCTTTTAAGTCAGCAAATAATCGAGTCAGACACTACTGACCTACTAATCTTAACCTCAGGGTCAATGACCATGAAGGGTACACAGCACATGTGGCTGGTTTTTATGGCTGAGTTTGCTGTGTCACCTGACAACGATAATTAATCATAAATAACGATGTTATACACTTCATTCACTATACACATAATGTCACTGTATAACTGTAAATCAAAAGTGAATATTACTTACACATATATAAATGTCACTGTTAATTTTGATTTGAAAGCTACACTTTATATAAGTTCCTTTAATAAAACAGGTATATCTATAAAAACAAACTTTAACAAAAATCTTGTCTCTTAATTTTGTTTATAAACATTATAAACACTATGTGTATATACACTCAACAAACCGAACATCAGTTGGGTTGTTGTTGTCTTAGTCAGCGATTTTCGAGCTTGGAGCAGTGGATGCAGGGTGCCATCCCCCGTTTTCTTGTTGGGTGAGTCACTCAGCTCCGTTTTCTTTGTGAACGCTGGGTGAGCGCCCGTTTTTTTTTGGCTGCCCATTCTCTGTGATTGAGTCTGGAGGGATCATTTATACTGATTTATATTGTAAACACTATTTTTCAGCTTTTTCGAAGGACCTTGGCTTGTAGGTTATTTGTACACTGTAGTAAAAAAATTATTTGGACCACAGTGTGGCCTTTATCCGGTTCGAGCACGACCAAAATGTTGAGAAATGGCATTACCAGCTAATTTAAAAAAAGGAAACTTAACTTAGAAAGACAGCTCATCGCTTGCACAGCCGCCCCTGCAGACGAGGTCTTGAGAAGCTGTCGAAGTCATCTCTCCACGGGCTGTAAGGAGTTATAATTTGTAAGATTATAAATTTCCCCTAGTGGTGTTTGTCAGCATATTTCATTCACTGATTGCTGACAAACTTACGTGTGTGGACTCAAAAGTCCGCCCCTTACTGCCGACTATAGGTTGATTACAAACTCCTTGCGACACAAGAACTGCTCATTCCCCTGTACTACAAGAAATTCGTAACCTACCTTGCTCTTGTAGCGTGAGCTATGGTGTTCTTCACACCTTCGACAGATATCGGTGACTTGATAGAAGTTGAAGTGTCCTTGGATGTCCACGTCTTCCATAGTCTAGGAAAATGCACACTGGTACACTATGTTCCACAAGATTTGTCTTTATTGTTCACAATCTTATCACTAAAGAAGCTGATCACATATCTCTGTAAGTGTTTATTGTGTTTTGTGAGACACTTTGTTCACACTAACGCACAGATCGTCCTTTGTTGGTTATCCTGGCATCAGTGTCACTCTCAGTAGAGTCAAAAGTAATCTGAAGATGCCACAGCGCCCCACGCCGTTACTGCCCCCGGCACAAAGGAAAAGCTGACCTTAATTGTCCTGCTAAGGTAAGAGATGTACTGTCTTTTATTAAAATACACTCTGCAACACTGGACTGCAAGGAGCGGCGGTCACTTGACCACGTCCCATACTCGTACTGCATCTGGGATCAATTACTCGCTGTAGCAGTAAACAAGATATTTGCCCCTTCTGAGAGGGCTGGGCCCCTCAGGGCTGAAAGGGGCTGAAAGGGGCTAAAGGGGGCTGATACCACCCTCCTGGAGAAAATTTCTCCTCAGCAGGTGTTGGTGACCACCACTGGCTCGTTCTTCACCAAGTATAGCCGTGTGTAATTACTTCTGATGACAGGAAAACAGGTTCGTTACCACTGCTATGATGAGGGGTTAGGTCCTGTGTTGGCTTACATAACAGGTAATGTGAAGGTTTACTCAGCCCTGTAACAACTTCAGACAGTATTACCAAGGCTGGCTCCTCCTCAGGAAAATTAATGTATAGAAAAAGAATAAAAACTGACAAACATAAACACTTTATTATTTTTGAAAATAAAATTTTAAAA